>OZ017741.1:66677346-66984846 GCA_963969285.1 Odontomyia ornata | reverse complement strand
GGGTACTTCGTCGTCACAATGTATATATATATATATATATATATATATATATATATATGTTATATATATATATATATATATATATACATATATATATATATATATATATATATATATATATATATATTTATATATATATAACACTATGGATATATATATATATATATATATATATATATATATATATATATATATATATATATATATATATATGCATAAAGTACTCTCCGTAACAGGGTCAAACTCCCTCGAGAAAATTACCTTGAAAATCAGCGGTGGCTACCATGGAACAAATAGGACGGAATCCTAATACAATCCTTACACAACCTAACTTACAATATATAAATCAATTATTAACGATTCATTACAGATACAAGGTATGGGTGGATTTAGTGAGATATTATATCTAAGCAGGAACATTTAATGAGACCAAGCAATAGCTAATATAATAAAAGTCACGATATAATCCAATTTCGAAACTGAGATCCACGTAAATAAATGACTCAACTTGGTGAGACTTTCAGATTAATTTTCAACGTTTATTTTCATTTTGATTTTCCAGCGATTAAAATTCCAATGCATTCCAACTAATCTACGAGTTCCTGCATAATTAATGTTTGGGATTCTGGTGAAAAATTCTTGTGATTAAATTCGGGCAAAGAAATGGAAGAAAATCAAATTAGGTCATGGTATGAAATTAAGCCTTAGTTGGTTGATGAATTGGACTAAAATTTACTATGATCTTATTTAGATTATATTTTAGGTTAAATACAATTGAAGATTTGATAAAAGGAGATTTGGCATATGATATGTAAATCAATATATCTCCTTCTTCTTCGTAGCACTACAGCCCGTCTCGGGCCTTCGCTTTCTGCAAATAGCACCTCCAACTGTAAATATTATACAATATATGCATCATGTTTAGTTAATACTTACTGATGCACAATATTGATATGTTCGAGTTGAAAGGAAATTTTAGGAGTATTTAATCACGAGCGGTATTTCCCCTCGAAGTGCTCTTAATTTAATCTGATATCTGTTATGTATAGGAGGATCATCGATGACAGATAGAATATGCTCTGAAATTGAGCTCGAGGGTGTAGTGAAAGTAGGTATCAAAAACTGTCCGTGAAGGACAGCAGCGATGGTCTGCTGTCTCGGCGGAAGAGGATATTCATATCAGCCGAGATTGGCTTGTCTGGGGACGCGTGAATGCGCTGGCAGGCTAGCGTTGCGGTGTCGTGGGGTGGATTCATTCTCCCAGCACAAGGACCCACTACAAAATAAAATTGGCATTCGCGAATTCTTGGGTCTCCGAAGAAAAGATCGACCGAAGTTGAACAAAATGTAGGTAACCACAAAAGGGAATATGACTTGCTCAGAGAACAAGTTGAAACGGGTAAAAATCGACGGACTTGGAAAGACTTCGTCGTTACCCGACGATTTTTATGGCCCACAAATAAGAGTGGGGCAATCGGATGGATGTGATGCCCCCTCGCAGCCGCTCAACCGGATCAAGATCCAAAATGTTGAAATGGCCATATATTTTCCCTTTGAGTGGAAAACTCATACAAACATACTTTGCATGAGCCTTCTCATCAACCGAGAAATATACCGGTGACCAGTTTATGTCATAGAACTTTGTAATTGGGTCACATAAACCTATACTATGAAAAGGGCACTTAGGCTGGAGGCTACCCAACCCGGCAAGAAGCCCTGAAACTAGAAATTAGATAGAGCGCGCCCGATGGCTAGCTCATTTTTTTTTTTTAAGCCTTCCAACGTGCCGTGTCCTATACCTGATCAGAGGGAACGAAATGGAAAGACCGAAGGGTATTTTTAACAATCCATTTTTAATTCACTCAAAGGGTTCAATAAAAAAATTGGCAATAAACTTCGCTGATTATCTTTTGTCGTTTTAAGTACAAAATTATTAATTTTGCATTATCTTTTTTTAAATATATACTTTAACATAGAATGCGATGTGGTTGTGTATTGGTGTAATATTTTGGTCTACATCACGTTTCTGCAACTCCACGAGCGCTATCAAGTGATATGTGGCGTTTTATTTTGATGGGTTTGTATGAACTAAAAACCTACGCGCAAACTTACAAAGTTTTCTAATCAAAAACAGATAAAGAAAAATAACCTAATTTTCGTTACTAATACCTTTCTTTTACAATTTACATTAAACTAAAGTTTTTGTTTACATCATTATTTTCATTCACATCGCATCTTTGATCAGGCATACAACAAAAAAATTATCAATGTATATTAATTAGAATAATATTAATAATAAACTTCCCTAAAAAAAAACTTGTAGTAAAGTATATAATATATTTATTTAATTTTAATAATTAAGTTTTGTAAGCATTCTTTTCTTTTGCTTATCTTTCAATAAAAGGAAGATTATTTAAGAAAAGTAAAGGGCTTAGGTTGCAATTTCTTGTTTTGTTTTTTTTTTTTTTTTTTTCTCGTTAAATATAGTAGATGAGATTTATTTGGTAGACAGAATGTCGATGTTGAATTGCGTTTTTGAGGGTAGTATTTTGCTGGAAATTTAATCTTGCTTGGATCGTACGTATTTGGTTGGAGGCGTGACTATCAATTTGGACTATAGTTTTTTTAATTAATATTAAATGGATTTTTTTTATGAAAGGTTTCTGAGATCTAATTAGATCCCAGTATAATTAGTTACATATTAGTTTTTTGATTTTAATTTACAACGTTGCTGAAAACATTAGACCGAGCTTTAATAATTAAAGGGAAATAAATCGTGTGCACAAGACTATGGAAGACTACCGGAAGGACATTTGGTCGATGCAAGCATCCTATAAGAAAAAATAAGGCTAAATATGTGTAACAGATGGTTTCTATCAGGAGAAAGTTTCGGTTTATTAGGGTTTTGTAAAATAATTTACAAAACCCTACTAGTTTCGCGACCAGTCTGTCCGTCTGTCCGTCTGTCCGTCCGTCCGTCCGTCCGTCCGTGTGTCACAGCAGTTTTTCTCGGAAACTACTTAAGCTAGAAACATCAAATTTCGTGTGTAGATGTAAAGTGGTGATCTCTTCAAAGTTCAGCTACAAAAAAATTTTATAAGGTATTTAAGGGGGGTCTCCCCATATAGGAGAGTGACCCCCCGAAAAAAAAATTTCATTGAAGATAGCCAATATGGGTATCAAATGAAAGGTTTTGATGGGAACTTCTCAAAACAGGTCTTACTTTGCCAAAATTTGCTTCGAGGGGCGCACAGGGAGGGGAAATACACGAAAAATTTGTGTCCCCCCCCCTCGCGATTGGACACCTGTGATCCGAAAAATCTGAAAAAAATCAGGGATGTAGGCCTTGGTGAGTACAACAACAACAAATACGTGAGAAGTCGCAATTCACTCAACTTTGTTAGTAATAGTATGATTTATCGATTTTATGTTTTCTTGAATAAAATCTTAACGGTGCCCTTAAATTCAATGAAATTCGGTAAGTAGGTTTCTATTTATAAGATTAATCTATCCTGAAAGTTTCATAAAGATTGAATTATATTTAGCGAAGTTATAGCGGTTTGAATTTTCATGTAGTACTAAGGAACAATATGCGCTGCATGTATTACTATGGCAACATATGGCTATGGAACAACATGCGCTTTTTACCGACTCAGACACTACAGTTTTGCTAGGATTTGCATGAAAATTTCAGGAATGATAGGTGTCATGTATATCTTTGAGAATCGGTTCAGCTAGTGGTATCAGTAATCGTAAAACAAGATAATGGCTGTTTTAAATGCGAAGATTGAATAATTTGGAATTATTTTTTCCCAACTTCAACGTTTAAGGTGCATGCTTTGAACACTTGATTCAATTGAATGAATGACTCAAGATGAGTACCTACAATTAATGCTCATAAGTGAAATAAGTCAAGGAGGTGGGAGAGAGCTCCTAGCAAAAGGGTTTTGTAACCATTCTAGGATTCGAAAAAATTGGCCATGAATCGATGATAACAGTACAGGAGAGTGGCCTCTGAAAAAAAAAATTCATCGAACGTAGCCGATATGAGTATGGAATGAGAGTTTTCATGGGAGCTTTTCAAAACAGTTGTTAAACTGTCAGTTTTTGCTTCAGTGGGGGCACAGGGGGGAAACACATGAAAAATGTGTTTCCTCCGTCGCGGATGGGCATCTGAAATAATTATCAAGGGAGATATTTATGAGTATAACAATATCAAAAACCTCAGAAGTCGAAATTCGTTCAACTTTGTTAATAATAGTATGATCTTCGTATTTCATATTTTCTCCAATAAAATCGTCTCTGACATTTTTCTTGATTTGATTCGATCAGGTGACTGCATTTTGTAATTTGAATACAAAACCCTTCTGACATGAGCGTAGGTCTGTTTACCCAACTTGTAGAATTTATTTTCCTGAGTGAAGTAAAAAATACACCTTTCCTATGTACCGTTTTCTTTTTTTACAGTTCCTCATCTTAACCCGTAAATAATAAATACTAGTGGTTTTACTTAAACCGAAATAAAACAACTTTAACAAGTTCAATAAATAATGTTAAGCTTTGTGCAACTCATTAACCATTAACAAACTATATATGAATATGCATACTATATAAAAGCTATTCGTTTTCTCTACAACTTGTGGTTATTTCTAGTTAAGATCATTCCAAGCTACAAAGATCTGCAAAATAAACCTCATACAAAGTCCAAAAGACTATATATATTGTTACATGTACAAATACTTCTGCGAGCTACTGTCGCAATTGTTTTCACAACCACTAAGAACATCAACAAAATGAATTTACTCAAAACCACGAGAACCCACCAAGCAACATTTGAAACTGACTCACTGCTCCATTCATTAAGCTGCTCGAATATACCAGATACCAGTTTGAAGCTGCCGCGAGGGCACATCACTGGAATGAGCCGAAACGAGCAACTGCACTAATTCTTGCCCTTAGAGGCCCAGCTGGTGAGCTTTTGCAGACGATCCCCGTTGAGTTGCACTTAAACCAGGCCGCTATAATGAATGCGCTCGACATGCGTTATGGAGACGATCATCTAAAGCAGATTTATCGGTCACAGCTACGGCATCGGATGCAGAAGTCTGGCAAAACTTCACAGCAACAAGCACCAAGACGTCTTCCTATAGCCAAACAAGGATAAATGAGCGCACTGATCTCGAACATGGAAAAACAAAGTGTTATTGAACCTTCTGTCAGTCCCTGGGCCGCGCCAGTAGTTCTAGTAAAGAAAAAGGATGGTAGCACCCGCTTTTGTGTTAACTATAGGCAGCTTAACGACGGCACTAAAAAAGATAGTTACCCACTTCCACGCATCAACGACATCTTGGACACTTTAGCCGACGCAAAATGGTTTTCTACACTCGATCTCAAGAGCGGCTACTGGCGGGTGGAAATGGAGACGAAGGACCGAGAGAAAACCGCATTTTCAGTTGGCACCAGATTGTGCCAAGTTGTGGTGATGCCATTTGGGCTTTGCAATGCTCCAGCCACTTTCGAACGCCTGATGGAATACGTGCTACGTTGCCTAACGTGGAAAACCTGCTTGGTGTACCTAGATGACATCATTGTTATCGGGAGAACGTTCGAAGAGCATGTGTGGAACTTAGGAGAGGTTTTCTCCCGATTGCGACTGGCAAAGTTGAAACTTAGTTCCAACAATTGTACCCTTTTCGCAGCTGAATTGAAATACCTGGGACACATCGTATCAGCAGAAGGGATCAAAATAGACCCTGAGAAATTTGCAGCCGTGAAAAGCTGGCCAACACCAAATAACAAGCGCCAACTACGAAGTTTTCTGGGTCTGGCGGCCTACTATCGAAGATTCGTGAAAGACTTTGCCAAAATAGCTAAGTGTCTCCATCAGCTAACCGAGAAAAATCGTCTGTTTATCTGGAATGAACAATGCTAGGTAGCCTTTGAGGCCTTGAAGGAGAAGCTGTGTGAATCACCCGTACTGGCATATCCGAACCCGGGAAAAATGTTTGGAGTGGACACCGATGCGAGCAACGGTGGTGTTGGAGCTGTACTCTACCAGCAGATTGATGGAGAAGAAAGAGTCCTCTCGTATTACAATCGAGTTCTCTCAAAAAGTGAGAGGAACTACTGCGTAACCAGGAAGGAGCTGTTGGGTATAATAGAGGCCACCAAGCAGGACCACACGTACCTATGTGGCCAGAAATTTGTTCTTCAAACGGACCATGCATCGCTGAGATGGCTGCTTAACTTCAAAAATCCCGAGGGACAAGTTGCGAGGTGGATCGAAAGATTGCAGTCATACGACTACAAAATTGTTCATCGGAGGGGCGGAGCTCATGGAAATGCTGACGCCCTATCTCGTTGTTCATGTCCAGCTAATTGTAAACATTGCCGACCGTTTGAAGAAAAGGAGCCGCCGGTTGATCTGCGATTGATAACGGCCGAATCTGACGAAGGTTGGTCACCGGAGGAGATTCGAAGTGCCCAGTTAACCGATGAAGACATCGGACCATTGCTCGTATGGAAGGAGACAACTGGGCGACCTGAGTGGAAAGACATTTCAATGCACGGCGCAACCCTGAAAAGCTATTGGGCACAATGGAACTCCCTTCAGGTAGAGGGTGGCGTACTCAAGCGCAAATGAGAAACGACGGATGGCAGCTCCTATAGGATGCGAACTATACTTCCCAAAAGCCGAATCCACGATGTGGTTAAGGAGATGCATGAAGGATCCTCGGGAGGCCACCTTGGTGTTAACAAGACCTTAGCGAAATTGCGGGAAAGGTTTTAATGGTTCCACGCTCGAGAAGACGTAGAGGACTGGTGCCGTAGATGCACGATTTGCGCTTCCGTCAAAGAACCAAACGGACGACTGAGAGGAAAAATGCAAACCTATAAGGTGGGGGTACCGTTTGAGAGGATTGCTGTTGACATCGCTGGACCTTTTCCTGAATCCGATTGGGGAAATCGATACACGCTGGTTGTGGCCGATTATTTCAGCAAGTGGCCCGAGGTTTAGCCGATTCCCAACCAGGAAGCAACTACTGTAGCCGAACAGGTAGTGGTAAATTGGGTCAGTAGGTACGGCGTACCTTGCGAACTACATTTAGATCAAGGCCGAAGCTTTCAGACACTTTTGCGAAATGTACAAGCTGCTGGAAATACGGAAAACGAGGAAAACACCATTGCATCCCCAATCCGTGGAATGGTCGAGCTTTTCACCGGCACGCTCAATAAACACCTCGCCAAGATGGTTGACGAGAACCAAAGAGACTGGGACCAATATATCCCACTATTTTTTATGGCGCACAGAGCTGCCGAACATGCATCGGCGGATCATGCCCCCGCCAAAGTCATTTTTGGAAAGAATTTTCGTCTACCAGCTGATATAAAGTTCGGAAAACCCTCTGAGAAACCCCAAACGATCTCAGAGTACGCAAGTGATCTAAGACAACGGTTGAACAAGATACATCGGACAGTGCGAAAACACCTCGCATCCGCTACTGACCGCATGAAGACCAGGTATGATCTAAAGGCAAATTCTACTGGCTTCCAGCAAGATGACTTGGTGTGGCTATATAACTCGCAACGGCGAAAGGGTAGGTCTCCAAAGTTGCAACATAATTGGAAGGGACCATACTGAGCTACAAAGTGAATCAACGACGTCGTATACCGCATACAGGAACACCGTAAGCCAAGAGCCAAAATGAAAATCGTGCACCTGGACCATCTTGCCCCGTATTACATCCAGGGAGAATCGACTACAACTACTGACACATCTTTTCGGGGCGAAAAGAACTGAGGTGGAGGCAGTGTTACATGTACAAATACTTCTACGAGCTACTGTTGCAATTGTTTTCACAACCATTAAGAACATCAACAAAATGAATTTACTCGAAACCACGAAAACCCACCAAGCATGATCAACATTTGGAAGTGAGTCACTGCTCCATTCATTAAGCTGCTCGAATATACCAGATACCTCTCGGCAGAACAGTCGCCAATGTACGAGAAATGCATTGAATGGCTTGAGACCCTATATAAAGGTGAGCTGAATGAATCATTCAACCGCGATAGTAAAAACTGCGATAGCGTGTGGAGTGCGAATTGAAAAGCGATCAAGTAATAGCGAAGTGATTTTAGAAGACAATTGCGATAGAAATTTATGGACAAGTGGAAGTTAGACTTTTAATAGTGAAAATTAAAATTGTGAAATAGTTAAATAAGTGATTGTGCATTTTTTAGTAATTAAATAGACTCTTTTAATTTAATTTAAAAGACATTGCGTTTTCACTTTCCCGAAACATTAAAATTATTGGCCGCGAACCATAACACGGACAAGTGTATTTAATGTGCATGCACTTTTGCATTGTGTTATATTGAGCATATTCTGTGACAAACTATGAGATTTTCTTTTTTTAATACAATATAGTGGCTATGTCATATTATTAGTTTGTATTCGCGCGACTGACATCGTCATCACAACGATGTGTTATTACCAGTTAATGAATTAAATATTAAATTCTGTACTTCCAGCACGTGCATTTCAGTCGCGCAAATACAAACTAATAATATGACATAGCCACTATATTGTATGAAAAAAAGAAAATCTCATAGTTTGTCACAGAATATGCTCAATATAACACAATGCAAAAGTGCATGTACATTAAATACACGCCAGATCTACGCTACACAGAAAGCCAATTCGATTTGGAGACGCAATGTGTCGGTAAAATTGGACAGGTGTCACATCACTCCTTTCTAGTATATCTTGCTGTCGATTCCAGCTATGGAGCCCAACAGTAGCTGGCGAGTGAAGCACAGAATCTTGCGGGCAACTTTCTTGGTCGTCACCTTGCCTTTGTTTATCACTCCCGAGTCGGAGTTCTTCGATTCGGACGTTAGAAGGATCGCTTGCAATAGGGTGTATCCACGGCGTGGTGGATTGTTATTGAGGAAGAGCGCAATACCTAGCATGAGCACTATACAGCCTAATCCATCATAAATTCCAACAACTTTTCCCCATTGCAAAAACACAATGACACCAATGCTTCTGCAAACCACAGCACGTCGACAGGATGACAACTACCGGGAATTGGCGCTGCCCGCATCCCTTCACTTGAACGCTTTTCCCTGAAACCATAAATCTACTCATTACGTTACGCTAGAAAAACCTTCTACTGACCACTTACCGTTATTGCCAGCGATCACGATGCAATAAAAAATAAAATCACCGCCACCTTGTCGCGCAAACGAACGACCCATTGCACCACAAGTCACTCACAAGTAGTCACTGACGTTGCCGAAATTGGAATCCATTCACAAAGTTTGAGCTTTCCAGTATCTATAGTTTCTTCTTGCTATGATGCACAAGCAGACGGACGAATGAACAAAAGGTCGCAAAACTAGTATATCTATATAAAAAATTTTGTTTACAAAGACCTAAAAACTTATAGAATATTATCTCATACCTGCTTCAAGTGCTACATTTTCAAAACTGCATGGAAAATTATCAAACATTTGAAATCAAAAACCAATAAGAACCGCTGTAAATAAATTCAGATCTTATGTATATCTATGTAGTAGAATAAGAGTTCCGTCCGAACCGGCGTATTATGTACATCGTTATTTTAGAATAAATATTGTAGTACGAAGCGTCTCTATTATTTGACTAAACCCTACAAAATGGTGACCCCATGTTTAGAAACATGGTGGACTTCTGACAATTTCCACAAAGACTACCAGTGGTGCAGTTCCCAACTTATACGAAAAAGACGATATTTTACCGTCTACGCATGAAACTCCCAAATCAGCGCGTGAGATCAACTGTGAAATGGAACCAAGAATTTCATACGTGCCGAATCTTTACACGATGTGAAATTGCCGCCATTTTTTATGCGTCATCCCGATGTGTGGTTCGAGCAAATTGAAGCGTCATTCGCAATAAATCGCATTACATCCAATGCCTCAAAATTTCAAGTGGTAGTGGTTTTGATTGAAATTGAAGAGTACGAGTAAGCGGCTGACATTTCATGAGATATAGGTAATGCAAATAAATACGAAATATTAAAAAAACATTTAATCTCACGCTTTTCAGACTCCCCTCAAAATTAGTTAACGCGCGTTCTTACTGACTTAGAATTAGGCGATAAAAACCGTCGCAATTATTCCGGCAAATGCAATCACTTGCCGGGTCGATATTTGGATGATATTCTCATCACTACAGCGAATCCACAAGCACATAGACAGCACCTCAAGATTCTCTTCAAACGTCTCACAAAATATGGAAACAGCATTAATGTTGCCGAATGGGTGTTTAAAAAGCCGGATGTCAAATATCCTGGATATTTGGTAAAGAAACATGGTATCCAACCACTGAACAGCAAGGTCAACGCTATCAAGAACTATAGTAAGCCACGAACAATAATACAACTAAGAAGATTCTTGCGCGTGCTTAACTACTATAGGAAATTTTTAAAAGGAGCAGCTAAAATTTTAATGCCACTAAATTCCCACATCGTGAGTAACGAACGAAACGATAAAACAGTTATTAATTGGTCTGCGGAAGCTGAAAAAGCATTTTGTAAGCAGCAAACAGCTATTAGAAACAGCAACGGTTGTCACACATCCTGCTCCGAATGCATCATTAGTACTTGCAACAGATGCCTCAAATAGGGCAATTGGCTCAGTACTGGAACAATTTGATGAGGTCAGTGGAAACCTTTAGGCTTCTTCTCAAAGAAATTTAGTCATGCTAAAATTAAATGCAGCACATATTAAAAGGAATTGCAACCAATTTATTCAGTGGTGGAATATTTTGGAGTCAACCTAAAAGGTAGAGCGTTTGTGATTAAAACAGACCATAAACCTCTAACGTTTGCGTTCGCGTAAAGCTCTAGTTAAACATTGCCTCATCTAGCCCGACAGCTAAATTATGTTCCCCAATTTACAACGGTAATAGTTTATATTAAAGCGATCAGAATTCCGTTGTTGACGCTTTACCTCTACTGAAAATTGTATCAACAGTTACGAGGCTAGATATATCTGACATTGCAGGGAAACAGGCTTGGTATACAGAATTAAAGGAGATTCTCAACAATACAACATCACTAAAATTAAAACGTATGACACCTCACAACAAAATTGTATATTGCGACACATCAACAGGAGATATACGACCGTATATTTCCAAAACAGTTCGTCAACGTGCGTTAGATTTTATTCATCGTTTATCACATCTGAGCAGCCGTGTAACCAGTCGACTGACTAGGAAATGGTACGTTTGGCCTCAAATGCCGAAGAATATTGCAGCTTGATCCCGAAGCTGTCTTCAATATCAACGATTGAAGATTAGTCTTCATGTCGACAACCTCCATTACAATTTGCATCTCCTGACAAACGATTCGATCACATACATATCGAAATCTTAGGATCGCTAAACACCTTGCAAGAATATAAATATCTTCTGACAATAGGTGATCGTTTTTCAAGGTGGGCAAGGATATTGCAGCTGATACAGTGGCTTCTGCATTTTACGCAAACTGGATATGCAGATTTGGTGCACCTTGTGTTGTAGCTAAAGATCGAGGTAAACAGTTTGATTTCACTCTTTTCCAAAATTTATCTCATCTGACAGGATGCAAACACATCAAAACTACTGCCTTTCATCCCGCATCAAACGGTGGCCTCACAGCCTCAAAGGTCCTCATCGGTTTGCGGACAGCATATAAAGAATATCTGAGGTGTTCTGCAGTGGAAATGGTGGAATTCAGGTAACCCTATGTTGTTCATTGACAAAATGAAGCGAGACATGCATCGTCTACGACCGGTACCTGTAGATCATTGTCATGCAGACAAAATTTTTATGTATAAAGACTTGAAGATATGCACACTCGTTTTCCTAAGGAGTGATGATGTCGAAAAACCATTGCAACAACCTTATTCTGGACCATTTTAAATGCTAAACCGTCCTTTGGGGCGAGTATATACACTGAATATAAACAGAAAGGAAGTTAACGTTTCAGTGGAGTGGGTGAAGCCAGCATTTATCTTGAACTCGTAAGAATATGGCAAACCATGTCCAGACACACAAACAACATTCAACAACCCAGAACTTATTCCTTGGAACCAATCGACAATCGTTAAAAACATATCCTTTCCCCAAAACAAAAAATTACAAATGTAAATTCAAATTGTGAATCGAATAATGTGACACTAAATTTAAATGAAAGGCATTGTAGTGGCTGTAACAGTTACGGTTATCAAACATTTGGAATCAAAACCAACATGAATCGCTGTAAATAAATTCACATCTTGTGTATATGTAAAGGGCGGTCCAACCATAATGCACGATGTTAATTGTGAGTCACTTCTTAACGTCAAGTTTTTTGCCCAATTTAGTTTGACATTTCTTTGCTTCAGTGTTTGACAAATTCAACCACGGAGAGGTACACAACTGAGCAGCGCATTCAGGTTTGGGAAGCCTTTTACGAGAATGGACGTTAAAATCCAAACGCATTGCGCCCACTTCGTGATTTTTTTGGTCATCACAATCGACCAAATGTGTCCACAATCGGAAGAATTATGCACGAATTCAGCAAACCGGGTCTGTAGGAAATGTGAAATCACCTATGCAGGATGGTGCAACTTGCCACACAGCCAACAAAACAATGGCTCTTTTGTGCGAGAAATTCAATGCCCATGTTATCTCACGTTGTGGCGATGTTAATTGGCGGCCACAATCATGTGATTTCACACCGTTGGACTTCTTTCTCTGGTGATATTTAAAAGAAAAACATAAGCCAAGAGCTAAAGGATGAGATAATTCAGCACACTAACGACATTGAACCTCAATTATGTCTCAGAGTAATTGTAAATATGGACCATCGGATAGAAGTATGCCATTGTAGCCGTGGCGCGACATTTTTTTTACATATAATTGTCATAGATCCTTCCATTATGATGAAAAATTAACATAATTCTCTGGAAACTTTTTGTTTCTTTTATAGGGTTATCCATTTTACGCTTGGTAAAGCAAAGCTATAGAAAACACATAAAATATTCAGATAGAAAAAAAATTTTTTATTCAATATAATGATTGAACCTTGCCATTATACGTGAAATACAACATCATTCAAATGTCCTCCACGAGACCTCTTACAGGCCTCAATCCTTTTGAGGTAATTTTCAATGACTTTCCGGCACATTTCCGGCAATATCTCGGCCATAACTTCACGAATATTGGTTTTCAATTGCTCAAGATTTTGAAGATTGTTCGAGTAAACACGGTCTTTCGCACAACCCCATAAAAAGAAATCCAAAGGTGTTAGGTCGCAGGATCTTACGGGCCAATTGACATCACTCAATCTCGAAATTACGTGTCCTGGAAATTTCTCATGCAAAAGTGCTCAATTAGGCTGTGTTGTGTGGCTTGTGGCTCCGTCCTGTTCTGTCCAGATCATAAGCTTCAATTTCTTTCGAAAAATAATCGGTTAACATCCGTCCATAGCGGTCAGAATTGACTGTTATTGACCAAACGGTCACTTTTTCCGGATGCAAAGACCTTTCTGCGATCACCTGAGGATTTTGAGAGCCCCATATGTGGCAATTCTGTTTATTTACGTAACCACTGAGTGAAAAATGAACTTCATCGTGAAAGAAAATTTTGTTCGAAAAATCGTTATCAATGGCTTGTTGTTCAATCACCCAATTCGCATACATTCTGCGTTATTTATGGTCTTGAGGCCTAAATTCTTGAGTGTCTTGGATTTTGTGTGGATGGAGATGCAAATCTAAATGCAAAATCTTGCCACATTGAGCCGTAAGACAAGCCCAAATGTTGAGCATGTCGAGGAATCGACAAATTCGGGTCTTCCTCCACACTTTGAGCAACGACAGCGATATTTTCAGCAGGACGAATGTTGCGATGATGCACAGGCCTTGCAATATCAATAACCGATCCAGTCTCTTCAAATTTTTTCACTATATTCGAAATTGTTTACTGTGTGGGTTGACTATGTCGATCGTAATCAGCTCATAAAGCCCTAAATGTTGACACAGCAGAATCACCATTTTTATAATAAACTTTAATAACTTTAACGCGTTTTTCGACTGCTAACCGATCCATATTTCTAAATGGCAAACCTTCAATTAAAAAAAACATGCTTTGGATGACATTTAATTTTGACAAATGTCAGATGGCAGGGTTATACTTTCCCAACCACGAAATGGATAACCCTGTGCAATTATCATCGTGCGTTTTGGTTGGACCACCAGCGTGTAATGTGCATCGTTATTTTAGTATAAATATTGTAGAACGAAGTGTCTCTATTATTTGACAAAACCCTACAGTTTCAATTAGGAGCTTCTAAAGTTACAAGAAATTTTTAAAAATAGCCTTAAGCTACTCGTTGTAATACCATTAATTAATTTAGTAGTTAGTTTAAGTTCATTTACCTACTTGACGACAAAATTCATAACATTTTGGGGCAAAAATAGTTTCATAAATCCTAGACACAAAACAATAACCAGTGGATATTTGAGTACAGATGCCTGGAATTCTTCCATGTCATTGTAGGTAGGGAGGATACTTGAAAAACAATTACAACTACTTTTTCAACGGAAATAAATATTCAAACTTCATCATACACTCATTCCAACATCCTTTTTCCTTCCGCTTATATCTTGGCCCTTTATAAACACCCCAAAAATATCAAATTCACGCCATATGCGTTAACAGTGCATGATAAGCTTTTCAAAAAAAAAACTTGAATGTAGCCTGTGTTTACACAACATGTTTATTTAAAATCTCATTAAAGGATATGATTTAACGTGGTCCCGCCTTCCAATATTTTTTGACTCTGTGCTTGAATAAGTTTGAAAAGTCATGAAATTTATGAGCTGGTGCGGCAAACAATGTGATGACTTTTAAAACGATGCCTATCGCGTGTATGACGTAGTGAAGCGCAACAAATCTTTTATCTACATTTTCTGGATAAAAGTTCAGTTGTTTTATGCCTTAAATTTTGGGTATCGAAGAATCACGATGATGATGATGATGTTTCCGGGGGATTTTCAATATCGGCAAACCTAATGAGGAGTCAGATTAAAAACGACTATGGGTTTCGGTGAAAGTAAATTGATTCGATGACTGGAAGAAAATTGATTAAGGACTTGTTTATTTTTTTGGTAGGTAATTAATTTTTTCAGAAATAAAGAGCATGCCAAATGATGGTACAGTGACTCCTAAAAAGATCCGCACAAGCTAGAAGTTTCCCTTTTTTCTCAAATGATGCTTTCATCAATGACAAGAAAAGATAACTATAAATGAGACATCTACGCGATCAAACAAAAAAATAGAAAATGTATCGCAAAGTGAGAAGGAATAGGAAGGATAAAACAAAAAAACGAATAACAAATGCCTGAAAATGATCGACACAGGGATGAAGCTTGAGCAAACGCATGTGGGTAATTTGTTTACCTAATATTGGCTTCAGTGGTAAAGTCGTAATAAATCCGGGCGCATCGTTTCTAATATAGGGTTCTCTATTAGGGGTTTAACGATTTCGTATCTTTATATGAACCAACTGTTATGATTTTTGTTTAAAATCGCTCGAACGAAGAGATTTCCCGAAGGAAATCCGAACCGACCCTCATCGGTTCTAGACGTGAAGTCTGAGTCGTGCCAATGAATGGTACCAACTGGCCAACCAGTCCGCGCACCCGTAATCCATTTCGCGGTGGCTGTTTGTCAGCCAGCTAGTTTGGAGAGGATTTCGGTCGCAGGTCTTTCAAATGGATTACGCTCAATTACTTTGTTTCAGCCACCATCAAGTGCCGGTTTCAAACGCGTTTAAAATACAACATACGGAAAAGAAACCTATTCTTATGTTATTCCGTATTCAAATTCCATTCAATCAAGTCAGACTGTAACAAAAACTAGATTTAATTTCGCGTTCCCGAATTTTCTGTTACTTTTTCCCGACGTGGTACCGAATAATCTTCTACTCTAATTCGATTGTGAAATAACCGACTCTAAAAAAAACTCAAAACAAACTATGGTACCATGCACCGAACGCGGCGCGAAACCGGCCATCCGCGGATTCTTAGAACCCTACCCTTGTCACGGCATATTTACCGTTTGCTATCAGTTCGGCCGGAAAAAAGAAGAGTTCGCTGGAAAGGAAAGACTGAGTTAGCCTAGCAATTCATTTTCTTTATTTCCATATCATTCATTGATGACAATTACTATCATTTACGTTACGTGCTACAAAATAAGTTGGGTATCAACAGAATTTTGACAGGCTTGGCTAGATCATTCGCACATATAGAATTCAATTAATCGTTTTATAGCGAGCTGACATGTTTTTGATTTTCAATCGATCGCTTTCAAAATCCTACGCTGATTCCCAATGTATCAATCTAGTTCAAGTTTATGATGACAATATGCAAATGCTGTTAGTTTGTAATAAGGAGATAGATGATACCTGTATCCCACAAAACGTTTCCTTACTTCTATTTTAATTATTATTTATCACCTATCTATTCCTGGTTTCAATTTCAAATGACCATCTAAAATTTATTACCTATTGTTTTAATACTTATTTCAACATTTTCTTTTATTTTATTTTAATTAATGCGCAAATAACAAAATATAAAGACTAACTATCCAAACTCATAACATGGGCAAAAATTTGTATTCAAAGGAATTTTAGTAGCCAATATAGTTAAAGGAAAAATAATTTAAATAGAAAAGAATAAATCGTATATTTCCTTATTTTTGTTTCAAAGAAATGTTCTTAACTTTTTCAGTAACCAATATATGAATAAATATAAATAAAATATATTAAAAATAAAACGAAAACAAAAGGGTACACACCAGCATCCTCAACGAGTGCTTGTAGAGGATACTGGGACGGCCTGAAAACTTTAATTGGGTTTAACATAAGGTTTTATCCTTTTTTTGTGATTAAAGCCCTCGCGAACATCACTTGCTTTTCATCTTGCATATTTCCCTGGTTTAAAAACGCATCCAATCTAATTTTTGTTCGATTTCATTGAATTTCTACCACGCATCCAATCTAATTTTTATTAGATTTCATTGAATTTCTACCACAGTAACAGCAGCTTCAGCTCGACCACTTATCGCCAAAATGCAACCATTCATTTGGGTGACATGAATCAAAGTATCCCTTTCAACACCTATGTCTACAAAAGCTCCAAAATGTGTAATATTGGTCACACTACCTGTCACAACCATTCTTTTCTTCAACTCTGAAATTTTTGTGATAACTCTTTTGAATTATGGTTCCCTGTTAAAATCGGCACGGTAGTCTAATAACAAAATTCTTTGCAGGGCGTCAAAAACCGACAAGATTCTTTCTTCCCGCATTTTCAAAAATTCCTTCATTTCATTCAAAGACACCAAAAGACGAAAATTGTTGTTGTCCATGATAGAGGTGGTTTGTCTAATATTTTCTAGTTTTTTGTCCACACAGGCTTATAATTCTTTCAGCAATATCGTAACTTTTCAGATGAACCCACGTACAATCTAAAAGGGTTTTCAAGTTTTTTCACCAACTTTCAGGGGTTCACTGCGAATCAAACTTGCGAATCAAACTTGTCTTTGAACCTATAGTTTTTACGTGAAGAGGACCTCCTCGGGTTTTGAGAGGACCATTGTTATGGCAATACCCAATTAATTTTCCTACTCAAGAAGCTGTAACACCGGCAATGTACCTCGGAACACTTAAACTTGTTGTGTTGATGTCAACACCAGCAAAACTCCACTATGATAGCGTTGGCACCTGTCATGATTTTTGTGTGGCTACCTAGCTTTGCATTACCCACGGCACATTCCTCGCAAGGCATCCTAGGGTGTCCGATGCCCATGATCACCGCAAATCGATCTGCACTGACGAAAAAATATTGTTGTTAGGTACTCCCTTTGGGGTTATAGTTGAGATCTCACATTTAACACACTTGGAGATTAGGTGCTCCGCCCTTTTTCTGCTTTTTTGCCATCGTGCAATTGGAAACATCAAAGTAATTTCCCGATTCTAATGTGTACAATTTCAACTTTATTCGACACAACGCAATCAATACTTGCTAAAACACAATTTACAACAGAAATTTGTAAAAGACAAATTATTTTGGACAATATAACAAAAACATCTGTATCAGAAATCCACAATCATGCTAACCAAAAGTATCATGTTGAAACCAACATGGCGATATTCCCATTTGGCCCGTGCCTTCCACTTTCTGACGTTCACTCACAGAGAAAACTGACGTAGGATGGGAAGTCATACGGTGGCACATTGCACATGTATTAGTCGGCCTACTACTGGTCATGTGTGCGGTAGTGAAGTCTGCTG
This sequence comes from Odontomyia ornata, assembly GCA_963969285.1. Taxonomy (NCBI): domain Eukaryota; kingdom Metazoa; phylum Arthropoda; class Insecta; order Diptera; family Stratiomyidae; genus Odontomyia; species Odontomyia ornata. The sequence goes on along the minus strand of OZ017741.1, from coordinate 66,966,472 downwards.
CCATATGTCTTCTCATCCAATGTCAGTTTTCACACACATGATCACCTTCCTCTCAGTTGACCAAAAGCCGTTCAGGAACAGCGAGAGGTTAGAGGATGCGTTACGGTTTCGTCGACGTCAATAACGACTGACTAATAATCGGCAGTGGCATAGGGCCGATTTGTTACAAAACCTTTAAACTTTTTAATGCACTGTCAATAGCAAAACTTTAGTTATAGTCAACATTTTCAACATGGTAAAGTTTGCGAAACAGCAACAAATTATTACAAATTAGTACAGAAATTTTGAGTCGGTTTCATCGAAAAATCATCGTCAGCGATGAAGCTCATTTCTGGCTCAATGGCTTTGTTAATAAGCAAAATATACGTTATTGGTCAGCAATAAAATCACATATGCTTCTTGAGTCACCGTTGCTTTCGCACAAAGTTACTGTTTGGTGCGGTTTTCATACCGAAGGTGTGATTGGGCCGTATTTTTTCGTGGATGAAAATGACCGTCATGTTACCGTCAATGGAGCATGTTATATTGAAAGATTATTTTGGCCATAATTGGATGAATTTGTCATCAACGATATGTGGTTTCAACAAGACAGTGCACGCTTCACAATCGATTTGTTATGTGCTTAATGGAAAACCCTATATTGTCCTGAAACCGCGCGTTTTTGGTAGCTTCAAAAAACGTTGTCCTTACGTTAATGAAAAATGGGCAAATACACGTTCCCAGACAAGATCCATTTGGTGGTTTTTGATTATGAGAAAGGTAAAACTGTGGCAGAAATATATTCGATCCTCAACTTTCGATATTCCCCGGAGGTATAAAGAGGAAGGCAGAATAAACTTGAAGCATAGTCCTGGCGATCTAAAGGTTCTTACGACGTGTGAAGAACGAGCTATCGTCGCTATCAAGAAAAAACCCTAATTTAGTGCTCCGAACATTTAAAAAAGTGGGATGTGAACGAGTGTGCCAAGTTTTGAGAAATGCTCAATAGAATAGACGTCTTGCACGCTAAAGTCCATTCATCAGCGAAGTGTAATTTTTGCCGATGAAGCAAACTCAATGTCTTTGGCTCGGATGGCCATGTTATCGTGTGGCGCAACCTCAACGATGAATTGCGTCCAAAAAATCTCACGCCTACAGTGAAGCACGGGAGCAGCAGTTTAATGGTTTGCGGATGTATATATAGTCACAGTGTTGGCAAATCAAGATTGATGATATCATGGATTCCCATCTATACTTAGACCTCTTGAAAGAAAACCTGCGAAAAAGTGCCGTGTTTTATATTACGAAGACAATGACCCCAAACATATGGCTCGTATTTTTCAAGAATGGCGGCTGTATAATTGCCTGAAATTGGTTCATCCTCCTCCCCACTCACTAAATTGTAATCCTATCTAAAACCTTTGTGATGAATTGGACCGTAGAATTTATAGCACCCCAATTTCTTCTAAGGGGGACCTCGAGAAAAAGCTTCACGAGGAATGGGTGAAAATTGGTGTAGAATGCTTTCGGAAAATCATCTCCTGTATGCCAAATCATTTAAAATGTGTTATTGAACAAAAAGGGCATGCAACGAAATATATGTTAACCAAAATTTTTGTTTAGTTTTACAACTTGGCCAATGTGCGGATCTTTTTGAGAGGTTCAGTTTTTTGTTTCTTTTACGAAATTTCCTATTTTTTGGTATCTATCAAGTGGAAACCTTTTTATTCGTGTGGTATGTAAGTCAATTATGTTCTGCTCATAATTTATGCTTTTCCATTTTTTCCCGTTTTTCATTGACTTATAAAATGAGAAAGAAAGAACACTTCTTACTTATGTGGATCTTTTTGGGAGTCGCTGTAGATGGAAAAGACGGAAAGGTGAAGTACGATCCGAGCAACAAGTGAGCTACTAACTTTCTGAATCAAACTTTAATTTGACATGAAGCGCACTTTCTTTTTCTCAATATAACCACAAAGAAGGCCCATTCATTTTAGCACTCCTTTTGCTTCATATTTCAGAAGGAAATATCAAAACTTTCTTCCGTACTGGACAATTAAAATGCTTGGCACATACAAAAGTATCGCAACACGTTCTCCATTCGCAAAGATTTTTCCACGTTGGATGCTCATTACGTTTAACAGATTGTGTCCTTACTTGGCCAATAAAGTCATGCTTGGCTACCAATAAATCTCGCTTGATTCGCTTTTGTGGATAACCCAAACATGAAACACGACCAAGAAAGAAATAAATAAATATCCTATAGAGAGCATACTATGTTACATGTCGAGAATGTTAAAAATATCTAAGATATAAATTACTACCCGGCTACGTATGTCGACATAAACACTCATCAGCAGGCGGTAAATGGAACGATTTTATGGTGATGGGAGATGCCTTCTTCCTTGAGCTTCTTTTATGTGGGCTAAAACAACTCATAATGTACAAAGTGCAGAAATTAATCAACGATCAGGAAGAGATTAATGACAATGCAATGGGAACGTAATCGACGGAAAATGTGTATTATTTTTGAAGGTATACTGATTATAATAGAATGGAAATGTTCTGGTTTCAAGGCAACCAAAACCAGCTCTACAAGTAGAACTATACTTATAAATTTTAAAATCTTATTCGTCCATTGTTAATGTACATCGAACTCTGATGTGGTATCGACATTGAAATTGTTATATCTCTCTTCAGAAGGCATTTCAGAAAATCTGTAGAACCTCTCGTGAACAAAAATTTCTTATTTTCCAGGCTTCGTCGCAAGTCGACAACCTCCCTCGGTGTTATCTTCGCACATTAATTTTTGTTTAAACTATATCTTTGTTCTTAAAGTTTAGTTTGTAATGTTGACAAAAACATTAAACGGTCGTTAAAATACATGTGCCCTAAATTTTCTTGGCAAGGGATTCAAACTTTGAGTTTGAACTCATAGTGTTAAGTACTTCTGAAAGAATAAAAAGAATGAGAAAAACTGAGATAAGATAGCCGCCGGATTGTATTATTCTGACATATGACAAATGGCAAAAGTTCAAGTCTTTATCGAATGTTATTGTAGCAGGAATATTTTATGCAGCATTCGTCAAAAAAAGTGTTTTCCCGTTATAGTCAGTTCCCTTTTAATTTTTACAGCCTTGCAAAACGTATTTTATAAAGACCTAGTTTTGTGTCTCAGCAATTATAGAAGCTACAAGACTTCAACTTGGTAGATAGGTTAAAAGTTGTGGTCTCTCAAAAGTTTAGGCCCCATCAAAAATATAAAAAAATGTTAAGGGTCCTCCTGAAGCTGATGTGACCATTAAAAAAATTTTGAAGTCCAAGATAATCACATGGAGCATTAAATCAAAAGCTTTGATTAGAACTTATTTAATCTGAAATAAAAAAAAAATCAGTTTGTGAATCAAGGAGTCCAAGAGGAGACAGAAAATAGGAAAAATATATACGTTGCAATTGGACACCTTCAAGTCTAAAAACTTGAGTAAAAGTTGCGGAGGTGGGTTTTGATGAGTATAAGGGCAACAAAACATCAGTATGAAAATTTGATCAAATTTGTAAGCAATAGCATAATTTTTTTTTTTTAAGATTTCTCAATGAAATCAAAACAGTACCATTAAGCTTCCTAAAATCACACCCTTCTTCTTCGTATTACTACAGCCAATCTCGGGGTTTCGCTTCTTGCAACAAGCGCCACTAACTGTTTTGGTCCATTGGATACGACCTTCAATTCCAAAACCCAAGCAGCGATGAACTGTCTTGCTCAGCTGAGTTAGACCAGCGTCTCCCCGCTTTTCCCACTAGTCTCCGTCCTTTAGTTGTCGCAACGAATTTTTTTTTGGGTATCCGTTGTTCGTCCATACGATTCATGTGTCCAGCCCATTGCAGCTCCCGCAGCCTTACAATGTTTGAGATCTCTGGTCCGTCAAAAATCTCATGATTGTATCGAAGTTGCCATTGTTCCCCGTCTAGCTTCGCTCCGATTATTCGCTTTAAGACAGAAACTTGACTTAGGGTCCACGATTCACACCCATAGCATATCACAGATTTGTATACTTAGAGCTTTGATTCCCTGTACATGCAGCTAGTCTTCAAGATCGTCACAACTGAATAAAAATTTTTGCTTGCAAGCTGTATCCTTCAGCGTATTTCGTTTCTTGCGATACCGGTTTTCATTATTTTGGGCAATGAGTCGACCAGTCTTTCCAGGTGATAGAGAATGTTTCCTTCGTTTCTTCGTCCTCTTTCATTGTTAGAGGCGTGAATATTTATCAACCAGATTTTGAAGAATTTCACTCTTAAGCATATAGCACACACCCGTTCATTAACTGCGTTAAAATAAATAACGGGCGGTTTGAGCTCCCTATCCACAATAAAAGCCAAAGATAGCCAATATGAGTATCAAATGGAAAGTCTTGATAAGAATATTTTAAAACGGGTCTTAAACTGACATTTTTTGCATCAAAGGACACAGAGGAAGGGAAAATATACGAAAAAATGTTGTCCCCCCGTGCAATCGGATACCTTTGATTTGAAAAATCTGAAAAAATAATGGGGGTAGATCTTTTTTTCAGGTGAAGGGCAAAAAATACCTCAGAAGTCAAAATTTCATCAACTTTGCTAATAATGGTACATTTGATGAATTGTTTATAAAGTCAAAAAGTGACCTTTAAATTTGCCAAAAACTTGTTCCTAGATTTTTTAACACAAAAAGCATGTTTCCTGAAAATTTCATAAACACCGAGTCTTAAGAAGCCAAGCCCAAGCCAATTCAAAACTTATTAAGTACAACAACAGTAAGTCGTAATGTTGTGAAGATGTACATTTGCATATAATGTAGACACTGCATATATTTAAGAACTTTGACGAATATTTTGGAATTTTTTTGTAATATTGAAATGCTATCATGACTACGCAAACAATGATGTCAACACATTTAAAATACAATAGTAGCGAACATAATAACCGTATATTAATTTGCCAAGCTCATTTTATGGAATGTATGGATGAGTCAAGCTTTGATATTCGGAAGGGTTTGTTTGAGTTGCTAATTATTTTACGAATTCCTTCTAGCAGGAACACACTGCTGCTACTTCGACTTCTTATAAAATAAGCACACGTACATGCAGCAGTGCAGGAAATATTCCAGCCATTTATTAGGGTTTTGTACTAAAATACAAAACCCTATTGCAATCATGACCTGTGTCCGTCTGTCCGTCCGTCCGTCCGTCTGTATGTCACAGCACTTTTTCTCCGAAACTATAGAGGCTACAGCCATGAAACTTTGTAGAAAGGTCAGAAGTGGTGACCTCTTGAAAGTTCAAGGGTGGAAAAATTTTTCAATGGCGTTTAAGGGGGGTCTCCCCATATGGGGAAGTGACCCCTCAAAAAAAATGTTCACCATTGGTAGTCGAGTAGGGTGTCATTGGAAAGGTCTCAATGAGGTCTTTTGAAAACAAGCCTTAAAATTGCCTTATAAGTACTGAGGGGGGCAGGGGAAGGGGAAATGTACGAACTTTTCGCGTACCCCCCCCCCCCCCCCCCCCTCGCGATAGGACACCTTCCATCCGAAAAATCTGAAAAAATCATGAATGTAGGCCTTCATGAGTACAACAACAACAAATACATGAGAAGTCGAAATTCACTCTACTTTGTTAGTAATAGTATGATTTATCGATTTTGTGTTTTCTTGAATAAAATCTAAACGGTACCCTTAAAGTCAATAAAATTTAGCAAACTATAAAGATCGAATAGTATTCACCGAAGTTATAGTGATTTGAATTTTCCTGTATTACTATGGAGCAATATGCCCTGTATTACTATGGAAACATATGGCTATGGAGCGATATGAGCTTTTTACCGACTTAGACACTGCAGCCTTGCTAGAATTTGCACGAAAATTTCAGGAGTGATAGGCATCATGAAGATGAGTACATACAATTGAAACAAGTCGAAGAGGCAGGAGAGAGCTCCTAGCAAAAGGACTTTGTAACCATTCTAGGATTCGAAAAAATAGGCCATGAATCGATGATTACAGTACAGAGGAGTGGCCTCTGACAAAAAATTTCATGAAAGGTAGCCGATATGAGTATCAACAGAAAGTTATCTATGAGAGCTTTTCAAAACAGTTCCTAAACTGACAGTTTTTGCACAGGGGGGGGGGGGGGGAAATACATGAAAAATATATGTTTTCTCCCTCGCGGATGGCCACCCGTGATCTAAAAAATCTGAAAAAATTATCAAAGGAGATATTTATGGGTATAACTATAACAAATACCTCAAAAGTCAAAATTCGTTCAACTTTGTTAATAATAGTATGATCCTCGAATTTCACATTTTCTCCAATAAAATCGTCTTTGACATGTTTCTTGATTTTATTCGTTGCTGGTTACTGCATTTTGTAAGTTGAGTACAAAACCCTTCTGACATGAGCATAGGTCTGTCTACCCAACTTGTTTTTAATTTTGGCTCGGTCACCTATGATTGCTCCTTGTGCACTTTTGCAAAGACTTTTTTGTGGATTGATGCCATCACTTACTTGCTCAATATTGGCATACGCCGATCTGACTTCAAATAGGGTCATGTTTTCATTATCTGTTGGATCTTGGTGTTGATGGTCAGTGGTATTTTGGATGAGCTGACTGAAAGATTTTTTTTTCTGGAATATCAAAATACAGCATCAGATGTGTTTCTGATATTTAAAAAGCTCCAATAATACAAAATTTGAAAATTTGAGCATAGTAAAGGTAAAAGGGAATCAAACGTTTCTTACGCTATCGTTTATTAGGGTGGAGGTGGTAACATCAATATGCAAACAAATATATGGGTGCTCAAAAGGCGTTTATTAAGCGGAATCCCAGTCACAAAAAAATGAAAATTGTATCTGTTTGGAAGCATATATTGAATTAGAATGGTGGTTGGAAAATTAATTATCTTCTATGGCTTATACAATTTTTAGCAAGATCACGAGACACTAAAGTTCTCATTTAGCGCAAGGAGAGCGGAGGTAAATCGTGTCGATGTTTTGCCAGGATCCCCCGATGTATGTTGACCATAGAGGTGGGTAGTCACTCAAAAAGCCTTTCTGTGTCTTGTCGTGATTTCAGGTCGTACCGGCATTCTCCCATTCACAACTTCAACTGCCTACTTAACATACCATCTGCACCTAACTTTGGTCACACCTATCTTTTTTTCTTTATTTCATTCATAAAAAGAATATTTACCTTGTTTATTTTATTCCTCATCATACTAATTTTACTATTTTTGTGTACAAAATAAAAGAAAAATTAATTTTATCTCTTTAAAACTTCATTTTATACCTTCTTACAAACTAAATCTCATTCCTTCCTTCCTACTAACAAAATTCCATTTTTTCTTTCCCACTAATAATAGGTTATTCATTATTATACTAACAAGAATTCATTTTTGCCTACCTACTAATAAATTTCATACCGTTGCCCATTAAAAAAAACTATTAATGCAATCATTCAAATGTTCAATTCAACTTGCATATTTGATGTGTGGGAGGTTATGAGACGGTGGTTCCGGTGCAAGCGCCGTGGACTCTCGATTAGAGAATCTGCTGGAATCCTGAGTTCAAGTTCCTTCGGACGCAGGAAAACTCTTTTTAATTTCGGCAAAGATAATTGTTTCCGGGTGTATGACACTTTTGCGTATAACTAAACGTTATCATGGTTATATGCAAATCACGATATATGCAAATGTAAATCGTTGCATTGGTCGAAAGTGAAAATATGTGCGATTACGCTACTTTGGTACGGCAGCGAGAATCGGAAAGAATGAATTGCGGGGTTAGAGTTTTCAGGCAGTGGGGATTTGAATTTCGGAGGGAAATTTTTGATGGGTTATGGTGCGTGAAAGTGTTAAAAAAAGATAGTGGCGGGAGTTTGGGGTAAAAAAGAAAGTCAAGAAAGGTTTAGAAGTGAACGTTCTAATTTGGAGAGGGATTTCAAAAAACAAGATATATTAATTTTCTGTTCCGAGAGCGATGAAATCTCGGAAAAAGAAGGGAGTGAACCAAGATATTCTAAATATTCGCGTTATAATATATCATCAATTTTGGGGTGAAGGAGTTAAGTGGTAGTGGTAAAAGGGTAGGCAAGTTGAACTCAATACAGAGTGATAGCACTGTAAAGGAGTAATGGAAAGGGATGAGTGGATCTAATATTTGGTGCAAGGACATTACCATAATTAAACACTCGAGTGACGGAATTTTTAAATTAAAACCAGAATTTTTAAGAAAAAACAAAAAAAAAGTGAAAAAGGAGAAGTGAAGTTATATTAACTTTGAAAATGGCAAACTTTGTTATCCCGGTTTTTTTTAGATAAAATACTAATTGGACGGGAGGCATTAAAACAGTTGTCGGACCATTTCAAGGGGGAGGAGACGTTAGGAAGGTTTGAAAAATTTAAGTGGTCGTTTATTTGCTTTATTTTCATGTCAGAATAAAAATTGGTGCAATAGTTTTCAGTGCTCCCCCCTCGTCACACCCCACTAGTTGAAGAGTGCTCAACAGACAGGAAAGGAGTGATTAATTTGCATATTTTTCTTTTTGTTCTATTATTATTATTCTATTTTGAATTTACTTTTCCTCTTGGCGTTCCAAAATAAACGCGACTGAGCCAAAATAGAAACAACAGGAGCTTTTTTCTGATAAATTCGAGTTTATTTACTCAAAATAGTCTCCTCCAGCCTCGATACACTATTTTGCGCGATCTAAAAGCTTTTCGAAGGAAGGTTTCAGGTCATTGACTGAAATGTCCTTCAGAATGTCGGTACAAGCCTTTTGGATGCCTTCTACGGACGTAAAGCGTTTTCCTTTCATGGCCAAATGCAATTTCCCGAATAGGTACAAGTCACAGAGAGCCATATTAGGTGAATTTGGTGAGTTATTGATGGTTAAAATGCGATTTTTCGTCATAAAATCAGTTACAAGAGTGGATTTTTATGACAAAAATCTCGTTTATTTTAGAATTAAACGTGCACAGACCTTTCATAAGCCCAAATGATCGGTTGAAATGCGATAAATCGATGTTTTGGAAATATCAAACTCCACTTCCATGAATTTTAACGATGATTTGGCTCATTTTTGATAAATTCACGCACAATTTCGGTGGAGTTTTCAGTGATCACTGATTTTAGGCGGCCCGTATGTTCATCGTCATTTATGTCCTCACGACCATCTCTGAAACGTGTAAACCTCTGGCATGGTTAAACGTTTTACCAATTTTAAAACAAAATTTGATATTAGCTTTTTGTTCGAAACTCATTTTTGTACCGATGACCCAAAGATACTATCACGTTAGAAGCAATAACTTCGCTTCCACTGAACCGAATGTCATCAAACTTTCACTGGAAGTCAGGGAGGGATGTAACTTTTCAACGTATTGTCTTATTTACACATGGTGCCACCAAAAAAATTTTATGACAAAAGTCTCGTTATTTTGGAAAACTACTTGTAATAATTTTCAGGGGTTTTGTAAAATAATTTTACAAAACCCTTCTAAAATCGCGTCCTGTCTGTCCGTCTGTCTGTCTGTCCGTCCGTGTGTCACAGCAGTTTTTCTCAGAAACTACTTAAGCTAGAAACATCAAATTTTGTATGTAGGTGTAAAGTGGTGTTTTCTTCAAAGTTCAACTACAAAAAAATTTTGTAAGGTATTTAAGGGGGGTCTCCCCATATAGGGGAGTGACCCCCCGAAAAAAAAATTTCATTGAAGGTAGCCGATATGGGTATCAAATGAAAGGTCTTGATGAGAACTTTTCAAAACAGGTCTTAATTTGGCAAAGTTTGCTTCGAGGGGCGCACACGGAGGGGAAATACACGAAAAATTTGTGTCCCCCCCCTCGCGATTGGACACCTGTGATCCGAAAAATCTGAAAAAAATCAGGGATGTAGATCTCGGTGAGTACAACAACAGCAAATACGTGAGAAGTCGCAATTCTCTCAACTTTGTTAGTAATAGTATGATTTATCGATTTTATGTTTTCTTGAATAAAATCTTAACGGTACCCTTAAATTCAATGAAATTCAGTGCGTAGATGACTATTTATAAAATTGATACATTCTGAAAGTTTCACAAAGATTGAATAATATTCAGCGAAGTTATAGTGGTTTGAATTTTCTTGTATTACTATGGAACAATATGCGCTGCATTTATTACTATGGCAACATATGGCTATGGAACAACACACTACAGTTTTGCTAGGATTTGCATGCAAATTTTAGGGATGATAGGTGTCATGTATATCTTTGAGAATCGGTTCAGCTAGTGGTATCAGTAATCGTAAAACAAAATGGTGGCTGCTTTAAATGCGAAGATTGAATAATTTTGAGTTATTTTTTCCCAACTTCAGCGTTTAAGGTGCATTCTTTGAACACTTGATTCAATTTAATGAATGACTGAAGGTGAGTACCTACAATTAATGCTCATAAGTGAAACAAGTCAAGAAGGCGAGGGAGAGCTCCTAGCAAAAGGGCCTTGTAATCGTTCGAGGATTCGAAAAAATTGGCAATTAATCGATGATAACAGTACAGGAGAATGGTCCCTGAAAAAAAAATTCATCAAACGTAGCCGATATAAATATGAAATGAAAGTTTTCATGGGAGCTTTTCAAAACATTTCTTAAACTGTCAGTTTTTGCTTCAGTGGGGGCACAGAGGGGAAATACATGAAAAATGTGTTTCCCTCCTCGCGAATGGACATCTGAAATAATTATCAAGGGAGATATTTATGAGTATAACAATAACAAAAACCTCAGAAGCCGAAATTCGTTCAACTTTGTTAATAATAGTATGATCTTCGAATTTCATATTTTCTCCAATAAAATCGTCTTTGACATGTTTCTTGATTTGATTCGATCTGGTGACTGTATTTTGTAAATTGAATACAAAACCCTTCTGACATGAGCGTAGGTCTGCTTACCCAACTTGTTTTGGTTCGTTTAGCGTCATATTTGGAAGTGTTTAATTTTTTTTACAGGGGGTTAATTTTTTGCTTTACTTTTCTATTGAATGAATTTATTTTTTCTTATTTCAATTAAAATGGCCACGACCATTAAAAAAAACAAATTATTCATTTCTCGAAATGAACCCATCCTCTCCCATCCTTTGCCCTTCGTATTAGCTTTTATTTGTAGAGTGGTTTAGCATGAGCAGAGGATGCACCAAACGACCCGCGACATAACTGAGTGCTAGCCAGCCTCAGCATAATACCCCGGGCTATGCACTCTTCTACTAAAAATGTATTTCTGCAACTGCGGTGCCTTCCGTGGTTGCTACAGCCTGCATAATAGAATAAGTACCATGTGAAAGAATAGTAAAGCTTTCACCACTGTATAAGGCTATAGAAGAATCAGCCATATATGCGATGGTAGTTATCTTTTATCAAGGAGAAAGTCAGTTTTGAAATTAGATATAAAGGCGAAATCAGCAAAGGTGTTTTCATTCGTGTGTGCTCTATCACGTCAAACAGCAACAAAATCCAGCTTTGAAAAAACATGCTACATTATACTGAAAATAGAAAGAAAAGGAACCTTGAATTCAACATGTACCTCAAAAAACCACTGTTCGATTAATAATTTCAAAGCTTATGAGAATTAGGCTATATGCGTCTGACAACATAAACTTCTGTGGGGAGTATTTTTTCCAATAAGTCAAGGGCAATACTGCAGCTATTCTACCCAATCGTCCAGTAGATATGTAGGTCCTAAAATCACTGGCGTTCAAATGGTGTTGTAACAAACGTAGCACATTAAATACGGATAATAGGGTCAACTTGTACTCCGTGAAAGTGGACGAAAAGGCAAAAAGGTAAAACCAGGTTGATGTATCGGTTAAAAAAGAGCATTACTTTAGATAAATTACATGGGATCAATTCAGGCCAATTATAAAGCAAAATCCAGTATACAGGGTCTGAATAATAAGTAACCGAACTGAGCCTGCCCCGCGTCGTCAAAGCGTCTGCTAACCAGTATCTGGTGCTGTTGTGGTGGTGGGGGTCTAGGTAAAGAGAACCGGGCTGCAGCAGTTGCCTCTAAGCGCTTGGGGAGATAGCATCGAGCGAGAGCGGAGTGCGTGTTCAATTACGTCGTCGGAGTGAAAATGGAGCGTACGATCGAGCAACGTGTTAGCATCCAATTTTTGCGTCAAACTCAAGAAAACGGCCACGAAAACTCTTCAAACGATTCAAGAGGCTTACGGTGAGGATGCTCTGTCCAGAACTCAAGTGTTTCAGTGGCACAGAAATTTCCGGGAGGGCTGCGATGACGTCCATGACAAACAGCGCGTCGGTCCTCTATCAACAAGTCACACGGACACAAATGTGCAAAAAGTGCGTGATGTGTTGAACAGTGATCGTCGTCTGAGCATTCGGTGCTCCGTTGACTAACCGCCCGGGTTCGCCGACTCCGTCCGGAGATTGCCGATTCGTGGATCCTCAATCACGACGATGCTCCGTTGCACACCTGCCTGCTCGTCACCGAGCAGTTGGCCAAACAGTCGAGGGCAACGTTGCCACAGCCTTCTTACAGCCCGGATATGGCACCAGGGGACTTCTTTCTGTTTCCCAAGATCAGGAGACATCTTAAGAGGACGCGGTTCGGGACTCTGGAAAACGTTCAACGTGCTACGATGAGGACTCTAGACAGGGTCGAGGTTGCCGACTTCCAGGGAGCGTTTGGGGATTGGAAAATCCGGTATTAGCGTGTTATCGACTCCAATGGGGCTAATTTGAAGATTTCTAAAGAAAAATTGTACATATTTTGCGAATAAAAAATTTCCTGAGTTCAGTCCGGTTACTTATCATCTAGTCCCTGTATTATCACAGAAAGCCAGGCCATCCGCTTTAGACATGATAACCGCTACTACAATTAACAATTCGAGTGTGTCTCATATAGATGATGCGATTTAGGATTAGATATGGTTTCTTATGACTAAAAGGCGTACTATTACTTTGTGATACTTGCTATGCAAGCTCGATCCCAGCCATGAGAAAATATGAATTCAAATAAAAAAATGTTCGAATGATTTTGAATAACTGAATACCTATCAAAAAATAAGTAGAATATAAAATGATAGTATCACATTGAATGTGTGATACCAGACGAGAGGAGGTGAATACAAAAATCAATAGAATAACTCCAAAATAAATTCAAGGATACCTTATTTTTACTGAGTGATTGGGCATGAATTTGATTAATTTGCGTTACCAGCTAGTATAAAATAAATTTAATTTCCTCCGCAACTTGTCAGAGGTTTTCACAGAACTGACAATAGCTGAACATTTTTAAAGCATATACACAATTTTTATGCAATTTTGTCAAGTTTTCGTCTCAGCGCAAGCATTGCTAAAGGTTATCACAAGTATTTTGCTTAATTGATGTGGTCTCTCATGAAACTTCAAATCAATATGGCATGTTATAGTAGTCCAATAATCTAAAATAATAATTTCATTAAGTTTGAAGGATTTTAGCAAGGATTTCCCCTCACTAAACTGTACCCAGAATGCTTTGGAGGGATTTTTCACTCTGAAAATATCTGTAAATACAATTAACGAAAGAAAAGCAATTCGCTTTATCATACTTCTACTCCTCATATTGCTAGAGTGAAGATTTTTGGATATTAAGGCCTCATTGAACAAGTCAACATCTCAACCATAAGCATTGTCTGTGAGTTTTTTGCAACGTTACTACAGATCAACCATAATCAAGATTGGGTTAATCAATGGAATAATGCAATTTAGGTCTCCATTTGAGTTTTTATAAGCAAAGTAGCAAATGTGTAATTCATAGCTTGCAATGAAAGGTCTTCTTTTTCCTAGCGAGTTACAGTCTTCCGGGATAGCACCGTTAAATAAAATAGTTTTTTTTTATTTGTACACAAATATTATAAACTTTTTTCGATGCGTAAACCGGCAGAGGTTCTCCCCTGATTTTAAGAAACTGGGGCGAGGAGTCACACATGATCACCTTTTATATATACTTGGTTACTGCTGGTCTGAAATTTATCCTAACGAATCTCTGTGGTAGTTTTCTTAAGAAAAATACCACAAACAAGTATTAAGAATGCAATGCAGAATTGTTATGAATGCAATGCAGAATGTTATGACTATCGTTTTGATTGTTTTATTGTTGATTATGCATTTGTTGCAGGTTGGATGTTACACTCTGCAACAATGTTTCGAATTTAGTGGGTTTAGTGGATTCATATGTGACTTCTCCCTGCTTAAAATTAAAATTCTCCTGAATTCTCTTTTTCAATTCTATTTTTAATGGAGTTTTTTTTTTAAATAAATGATTAACACAACTATTCCAATGATAATTAGAATCAGGGTGAGTGCAATATTTGAGCCGAAAGCGATGTGTTTATGAAACTGTAATTCTTTTATGTGTTTGGTATTATTGACATTCTTCAATATAATTTCTTCTAAAATTTCTTTTCCATAAAGTTACTTAGAAGCTTAGTATTTAGGTGGAAAAATCATTCATGAAATATGTCTCTTAAATTTGAAAAATAGTGATCTTGTATTTTGATAGTGCAACTGTTGAAATTTAGTAAAGCATTTTCGTTTAGTATTATTTTTCGATCGTCACAAGATTGATCTATATTTAAATTTCTAGCATTTTTGATTACCAATGTCTGATCCTCTATTTCTATAATCTCTGTTACGATATTTTTCATTAATTTGCGATTCGACAAATATCTGCAATGTCTACTTAAACCAAGCTCATTTAATGTTTTAATTTTTCGTATTTTAAAGTGTTGTTATTATAGGTAAAAACTATTTCGTTATGAAAATCAATCTCTTTTTGGGCTTTATTTGGTATTGACATAATTTGTCTCAATTTGACCTCGGTAAACTATGCCGGAATCTTAATAACAAACATTAAGGAATTATTTTCGAAAGTTGTAAGACCCAATTTTAAACATTCCATTTTTCTAAGATCGATATTGTCTGTTTCTATTTCATAATCCGTTAACAAATTAGGATGTATTATTCCATATTTTGCAGAAACTATATTATTTTGAATATGACCTTTTTTGTTTTTAAAAATCTGTAGCTTGAAAAGTTGGTCAACATAAAAATTTTCATTTAGTACTTTACTTGATAAACTATTTACTTGTTGTACAATTATTGAGCGATCTTTTTGTATCATTTTTTTAAGTTCCTTAAAAGTTTCGTTAAAATGACTGTTAATATCTACTTGCTGATTCATTGTTTCGATAAGATTATATATATCTTGCTCTGTTACTTTGAAGTGATTGTCCATGTCCAGTCGGTCTTGATCGTCCATAGTCCCATATAACCATTTCTGGGTATGACCAACTAAATTTACTAGTCACCATCTTTTTCTGCTGTTTCGCGGAAGAAATGTGCTAACCTTTATTGTAAGCTGATTTAATTCATTGATAACTAGGTTTTTGTTTTCCCCTTTTACATATGTCTGCAGCATTTTTTCCGGATTCATTAATGAGGTTCGTAATATCATCCATATTTATTATGTGCACTATCAATTTTGTCTGCGTAACTATTCTTGCTGTATTTTGCTGTATTATTACAAATCCGTTTTGCTGAATTATTTCGTTAATATTTAAAAGTCTTTTCACCTTGCCAAAGAATAAAAGCCAGAATGCCAAAAATTGTCTGTAAAGTAATGCGAATAGCTTTAAAATGAACTTTATATATATATATATATATATATATATATATATATATATATATATATATATATATATATATATACGAGGTGTGTTCAAAAAATATCGTGAATTTTGTTTTTTTCCAAAAATTATTTATTTATTCATGAATATCTATTTTGTCCCCTTCAAAGTAATCCCCATGAGATATTATACACTTGTGCCAACGTTTTTTCCAATCTTCGAAGCACTTCAAAAAATCATTTTTTTTAATATTGTTCAGCTCCTCCTTCGATGCCGTCTTTATCTCGTCAAGCGTAGCGTAACGTCGTCCTTTCTTGGGCCTCTTCAGTTTGGGAAACAAGAAAAAGTCACAGGGGGCCAGATCTTGGGAATACGGTGGCTGCGGCATCATAAGTGTGTTGTTTTTGGCCAAAAAGTCGCGTACAAGCAACGATGTGTGAGCAGGGGCGTTATCGTGGTGCAAAAGCCAATTTTTGTTCTCCCACAAATCCGGGCGTTTCTGGCGGATTGCTTCGCGCAAATTGCGCATAACTTGCAGGTAATATTCCTTATTGACCGCTCTTCCCTGTGGCAAGAACTCATGATGCACCACGCCCCTGCAATCGAAGAAAACTGTCAGCAAAACTTTCACATTCGACCGAACTTGGCGCGCTTTTTTCGGTCTTGGTTCATGCGGCAGCTTCCATTGAGATGATTGAGCTTTGGTTTCCACGTCATAACTATAAACCCACGATTCGTCACCAGTTATGACCCTCTGGAGCAAATTTGGTTCGCCGCGGACAGAGTTTAACATCTCATTAGCAATGTTCATGCGTTGCTGTTTTTGGTCGCAATTGAGCAATTTTGGTACGAATTTCGCGGCGACCCGTCTCATGCCCAAATCGTTGATAAAAATCGAATGGGACGAGCCAATCGATATGTTTAGGTCCTCAGCAACTTCTCTAACGGTGATTCGGCCAATACCATTTTCTCCACTTCATTAATTTTTTCGTCTGTTGTTGAAGTGCTCGGGCGTCCGGCACGCTCTTCGTCGTTCACATCTTCTCGGCCTTCTAAAAACATTTTGTACCACCGATAAACGTTGTTTCGGTCCAAGGTAGCTTCTCCGTATGCCACAGTCAACATTCGGAATGCATCCGCGCACTTAATCTCGTTTTTCACACAAAATTTGATACACCCATTTTTTTGAATAAGTAAAAATCGAAGACGATTGAAAACACGTGCAAGTAAAGCAGCTATCACCAATTAAGTGAACATTCAAAATGGCCGACCTTGTCGCCATAAGTGACAGACATGAGTACCAACATAACGCCACAAAAAAATCGAAATTCGAATATACGTAACCCGCGAAAATTCAGAATTCGCGATACTTTTTGAACACACCTCGTATATACATATATATATATATATATATATATATATATATATATATATATATATATATATATATATATATATATATATATATATATATATGTATATATTTATATATATGTATGTATATATATATATATGTATATATATATATATATATATATATCTATATATATATATACATATATATATATATATATATATATATATATATATATATATATATGTATATATATATATATATATATATATATATATATATATCTATATGTAAGTTTAAACTCTAGCGCCAAAACTTAGTCGCACGACACTAACGATCATACGACCAACACATGAATTACTTGTCAGCGGAGAGGTAGTACGTGAGATAAATTCAAGCTGTAAGCATAGTGAAAATAAGACTCATAAGAATATTTGATTGTGAATAACTTTGTAAAACCAACGACAATTGTATTGATTTACGTAGGTGATAAATTGTTACGTTTATAATATAAGGTTCCGTAAGTGATTGTAAA
This sequence comes from Odontomyia ornata, assembly GCA_963969285.1. NCBI lineage: Eukaryota > Metazoa > Arthropoda > Insecta > Diptera > Stratiomyidae > Odontomyia > Odontomyia ornata. The sequence goes on along the minus strand of OZ017741.1, from coordinate 66,948,924 downwards.
GTTAGTTTTCAGTAACTACATCATACATTCTTTGCATACATAACCTCAATCAATCTCCCGGTTAAGTTTCTGATTTCGAAACTTACAAATCAATACAATGAGTATAAAAGCAAAGTTCCAGTATATCTCAGAAGCCGGAGTCGATTCAAAGAGTACTGTAATTAAAGTGACAACAATTCAACTGGCGGGACAAGAGGAAGTTTTTCTATTCCCGCAAGAAAAGAGAACCAGTGGCTCCCATACGCAGCTGTTTAACACAACTGTAGTTAAAAACGTAATTAAGAGTTTGAAAACCAGAAATAAGTTTAGAAACGTGTTAGTGAGATTGACGGAAGAACTTCAAAATATTTACTTGGATGAAGAGGGAAATGTTATGTTTGATGAGGAATATTTGGAAGAAGTTACTACAACGTCTACCGATATCACTAAAACTAGCGTCTTGGAGAGAAGCAGTCGTAATTTAGCTCAGGATATAGTTTTTGAGAAATTTAACGGCGAAAGCTTTAAAGCGACTACGTGGCTATCGATCTTTGTTCAGGAGTGTCAACGAGTAGGTATAAATCAAAGCAAATACGCTGAGACTTTAAGATTGTTTTTAGAAAAATCAGCACTAGACTGGTTTAATGTTTCTTTAAAACAAAATTCGTTAAATAATAATCGGGAGATTGGAATAACGCGTTTATAGAAACTTTCTCAGTGCAATCCTGGACTGACGTCACATATGCATACGATTATCAATATCTGAATGGTTCGTTATTGGAATACGCATTAAAAAGAGAAATTTATTACTAGAAGTTAATGAAAGCATGACTCTTAATACTCAAATTGATTAAATAGTAATTAAATTACCTAAATTTTTACAAAACAGATTAGAAAGAAAGGCTATCTTAACCATGGAAGATTTAATGTCAAAATTGAAACATTTTGGAAATTTGAGCATTAAGAAAAACGATAAAGACAGTGATAAAATATCAAAACAAAACAAACCATGTGCAATTTGTGAAAAGTTAGGTCATAGAGATAGATTTCACCCAGAACAGAGGTGTAGATTAAAAGATAAACAAATATCAAGCCCAAAGAATTATAAAATTAAAATTATAAATAATGTGGACAGTGAAAGAATTGTGGCTAGCACAGAAGAAGCAAAAAACGAGTAGTCACCCCATTACAAGAGCAAAAATTCTTGTTAATAGTAAACCAGCTATAGGTCTGTATAACTCAATTGCTAATGTATTATTAATAAGTCAGGAATTTTCAAACAAAATTAATAATGTAAATAAAATTGTGAGTGGGGGAGACAATTTAAAAGGGATAGCTGGAATAACAAAACCTGAGGGTATAGTACATTTAAAAACTGCAATTCATAATATGAATGAAATTTTCCCATTTTTTATAGTAAAAAATAATTATTTTAAAGAAGATATATTGATGGGCTAAAATTCAATTCAAAAATTCAAACTTTGCCAAGATGAAAACTTAAATATAACTCAGAAAGGTACAGTTATTGAAAATGAAGTAAAAATTGAAAATAATAATACAACCAGTATTCAAAACATAATAAAAAAAAACAATGATATTTTTGCAAAATCAAAGTTTGATATCGGAGAAATTAAAGGATATGAGGCCTCAGTTAAATTGGCAGAACATAAATATATTTCTAAGAAACATTACAGATGCTCATTCCAAGAGAGCCAAATTAATTGAAGAATCATGTAGCCCATATGCAGCTTCAGTTACTATAATATTCAAGAAAGAAGAAGGGAAAAGATCCCGCTTTTGTATAGATTTCAAAGAATTAAATAAAATCGTTATGCCAGAGAGTCAACCGTTTCCTAGGATTGATGATCTGACTTTACGTGCTAGAAACTGCAAGTTTTTACAAAACTTGATGTAAACACTGCTTTCTGGTCGATACCAGTAAGCAAAAAGGACAGACACAAATAAGCATTTGTGACACATCATGATCGTTGGCAGTGGAACCACCTCCCATATGGTTTGGATTCTGCACCAGCAATTTTTCAAAGAATTCTGTCTAGTATCATAAGGAACAAAGGACAAGATAAGTTTGCAGTAAACTATATAGACGACAGACTAGTATATCCAAAAATTTATGAAGAACACATAAAACATGTAGAGCAAACTTTAAAAGCATTGAAGGATCAAGGTTTTAAACTAAATGAAAGAAAATGTCAATTTGCGTTAAATGAAATTTCGTATCTTGGTCATAAAATTGGTAATAATTCTATTAAACCGATGAATGATAACTTAATAGCAATGAAAAGTTTCCCTGTACCTCAGGCAAATAAACAAGTGAGACAATTTTTAGGAAAAATAAATTTTTACTTAGAATATATACATACGTCAACACACGATACTATTGGATCCACTACGTAGCCTATTAAGAAAACATGTAGAATTTCATTGGTCAAAACAATGTAGTAACAGTTTCGTTAAAACAAAAGAATACTTATATTCAGCTCAAGCACTGGCAATATTTGATAAAAAAGCACCAATATATTTATTTACAGTCACCAGTGTAGAAGCAGTGGGTGCAATACTAAAACAACCCCAAGAAGATAAATCTTTAAAGACAGTGTTCTTCTTCTCAAAAAAATTGAGCAAAACACAAAAAAAAAAAACTGTATACATAGAATGCCTAGCAATTAAAGAAGCAATCCTCTTTTGGCAATATTATTTGATAGGGAAAAGGTTTGTTATTATTACAGATCACAGGCCACTAGAGAACTTCAATATAAAAAAAAGTAATGATCCAGATTTAATAGAAATTTTAAACTACATATCTCAATTTGACTTGATATTGTTTGCAATCCAGGCAAAGAAAATATAGAAGCTGATTGTTTATCAAGAAACCCTTTACGGGAGTCACATGAAAGCCCAGATAACGAATCTGCAATAAAGACAGCAAACACTTTACAAATTGAAGAGATCATAGAAAATAAAAAATTGATCAAAATGGATAAGTCAGGCGAAATTAAAAATGAAATCATTTATAAATTGATAAATAAAAGAAAGAAAATATGGATAACAGAAGAGTTTGATGGAAAAATTCAAACCATTTTAACAAATCAAGACGAGGGAATAAACTCTGCACAATTCAAACAATTCAATGACAAAAAAAATATATCATTAATTTTTACAGCAGTAGATTGTGCTTTCTTAAATGGACTTTATGAAAGAACAAATCAAACACTGTTAAATAGAATTAGATGCAAAATTTATGATAATAAAGGAAAACCATGGCCAAAAATAGCAGAGGAAGGCATAAAAGAATATAATAACACTATACACAGCTCAACAGGATTCACTCCAAACTATTTGTTAACAGGAATAGATAATACTTTTATACCAGATTATCTAAAGGAAAATAAAATAGACAATCTAGAAAATAACAGAAAAGTAGCGTTAGATAATTAAAAAAAATATATATACGCAAAATAAAACCTATCATGATAAATAGGCAATAAAAAAAGATTATAGAATTGGAGATTTAGTTTATATTCAACATGGAATTAACTGAACAGAGAAAAACTAGATACAATAAGGTCAGGACCTTATAGAATAAAAGATAAAATATCTGATACGATTTATTTAATAGATAGTAGATTTAGAAAAATGAATCAAACTTGTTCCATGCTAGTAAACTAGTACCTTATACATAGGGCTCCACCCTCTGACTTAAAAAGGGGAGATGTAAGTTTAAACTCTAGCGCCAAAACTTAGTCGCACGACACTTACGATCATACGACCAACACATGAATTACTTGTCAGCGGAGAGGTAGTGCGTGAGATAAATTCAAGCTGTAAGCATAGTGAAAATAAGACTCATAAGAATATTTGATTGTGAATAACTTTGTAAAACCAACGACAATTGTATTGATTTAGGTAGGTTATAAATTGTTACGTTTATAATATAAGATTCTGTAAGTGATTGTAAATATAGTTTTCAGCAACTACATCATACATTCTTTGCATACATAACCTCAATCAATCTCCCAGTTAAGTTTCTGATTTCGAAACCTACATATATATATATATATATATATATATATATATATATATATATATATATATATATATATATATATATATATATATATATATATATATATATATATATATATATATATATATATATATTGTTAGTAACTAAACTTAAGACTATTTATTTACTTTTCTTTTTATAGTTATTAGTTATATGTATATATTTATGCACGTAGCGTTAATCACGGAGTAAGTTTTCCTTGTAGTTTTACTTTCATCATTTTTTTCGAAAATAAGGTATATGCTCTTGAGGAAAATTTATATGACGATTCCGGGAAATATGAAGAACTGAATAAATCACAATCATCAGTATTATTCTGTTTTGGGCCATCCAAAATATTTTCTTCAATCCATGCTTTTGTGTCTAAAATTTCATTTCGATTCTGCTTCTGCTTTAAGATATTCTTCCAAACTTTCTAATATTCTTTTATTGCTACTTCTCATTGGGTCATAATATTGAATAGTTTTATTTGTAAAATTTATAATGGACATGCACCAATGTACATTATTTACATGCACATGTATCGAAAGCATAAAGCTTTGGTAAATTTTCAGAATTGTTGTTTTTGTTACGGTCATATAAAAATTTATTACCTGATCATTTAGCCAGGAGCCCTCAATAAGCGTTTTAAGATCGCCCCTTGTAATGTTCATTCTGAATTTCGAGACCAAGATTTCCTCGTTCGGCCCATTAGTAACTTCTTCGTAAATAGATTTTTCTTGACTTATAAAAGAGTTTGCTCCATTACCGTCCTCTTCTGCGAATTTCGGCTTTCGTTTTATATTAACGGGATGAACGTTTTCGAGTTTGGCTTTTCTGTATCTGGGCAGATGTTTCTGTCTAACAGCCTTGTAGTTTATAATTAAGACAGTGGACCTTGTTTTGACATAGTCCTCTTGACATTCATTGCGTTTAGAAATCAATTTTTCTTCGGCCTCCAATAAACATTTACTTACTATATTCAAATCAACTTTGGGACTTTGAACCTCTTTTGGAGGGCACTTTATTGTTGAGTGAAATCGTTCATTCTAATTTCGAACTGCTTGTTGTAGTATTCTCCGAGTTGAGATTGTCGTTGTGTTAACTGATAAGATCCTGAATTTTTGCACTAATGTGCTATGGAACCGTTCGATATCTGCAAGACCTGTATGGCTGTGAGCTTTTGTGAGGTATCAAGTAACTCCTTCTTGTTGTGAAAATTCTTTTATTAAAACACCATTGAACTCATTCCCTCCTACTTTCTTTTCTGGTTTGCCTTTCTTAGTAAAAAAAATTTCAAACTGCTCTGTTATTGTTGTGTGGTTTCTATCCGGTAGATACTAGGCGATACCATATTTGGAAAATATATCAATTATTGTTAAAAAATTATGCTTCATGATTGTATAAATGTTGACATACTCGTATATAATTTGGTTTATTCCTGAAGCAGTTTCGGTAATTTGAAACTTCGGTTTAATTGGATGACGATCATATTTCACCTGCTGTAATATGTCACACTGGCTGATCACTATAGTCACCATTTCCAACAGTTTGGGATAGTAAATTTTGTTTTTTATCGCATTGAAAGCTTCCTGTAAAAACGGCATTCTCACAAACTCGTTAGTCCTTGTGGAGTGACAAATGCTGTCTTATGTCTGTCTTCCTTTCTTACAAGAATTTGATGATAGCCTTTGGCTAGGTCTATCGTAGCAAAATATTGGGCACGCCCAAGCTTGTCCAATATAGAGTCTATATTTAGCAATGGAAATTTGTCGTCAATCGAGATTTCGTTGAAACGACGATAGTCGACAACTTTTCGAAATATTTTTGTTCCGGAATTATCTGACTTTTCGGAATAACTATCAAAGGGCTTGAAAATTTAGAGTTACTTTGTCGAATGATCCCTTGTGTTTCCATTTCCCTAATTTGTTTCCGAGCCTCTTCTTCATGTTTGGGAGGATATCGGTAAAGCCTAGAATTAATTAATTGATCAGTTATTGTTTTTATTTCATGCTCCACATTTGGAGTGCTTGTTAGAATATTCCTTTCTTTATAAAGAATACTGTCGAGTCTCTTTAATACTTTAATTATCTTTCTATATATTCTTCCTTGTTTAAGTGGTCAAGCTTAAGGCGCTTTATAAAACCATCATCTATTTTATGTAAGGAAAAATTTTGAGGACATGTATAAGAATTATTTATGAAATTAATTATTTGACCATTTAACACAATCGTTTTTTTCTCCATATCTATTATAGTACCCAATTTGTCTATCAGATACATGCCTATTATAAATTGATATAATCTGCCTGTCAGATTTTGGACTTTCCATCTAATCCAAGCTTCCCGAGGTGCGTTAACTTCCACAGGGGCAGAGGTATGGACTTCATACAGGGTTATCCATTTCGTGGTAGGAAAGTATAACCCTGCCATTTGACATCTGTTAGAATTAAATGTCATCCAAAGCGTGTTTTTTTTTTAGTTGAAGGTTTTCCATTTGGAAATATGAATCGTTTAGCAGTCGAAGAAAGCGTTGATATTATTAAATTTTATTATAAAAATGGTGATTCTGCTGAATCAACATTTAGGGCTTTACGAGCCGATTATGGTCGATATAATCAACCTACACAGCAAACAATTTCGAACACAGTGAGAAACTTTGAAGAGACTGGATCGGTTATTGATATTGCAAGGCCTGCGCATCATCGCAACATTCGTTCTGCTGAAAATATCACTGTCGTTGCTGGTAATGGGTCATGTAAAACACCTAATTAAGCCAATACATTTTACCACCATACCAGGAAAAGATACGATCAAGTTAGGGTTATCCATTTTTCGTTTGGGAAAGTAAAGCTAAAAAACCACATAAAATATTCAGATGGAAACAATACCTTTTATTTAATGTAAAGATTGAACCTTGCCATTATATGTGAAATACAACATCATTCAAATGTTCCCCACAGGACCTTTCACAGGCCTCAATCCTTTTAAGGTAATTTTCAATGACTTTTCGGCACATTTCCGGCAATATCTCGGCCATAACTTCACGAATATTGGTTTTCAATAGCTCAAGATTATGAAAATTGTTTGCGTAAACACGATTTTCCTCATAGCCCCATAAAAAGAAATCCAAAGGTGTTAGGTCGCAGGATCTTGCGGGCCAATTGACATCACTCAAAATCGACTAATTCGGGTCTTCCTCCACACTTCTAGCAACGACAGTGATATTTTAAGCAGAACGAATGATGCGATGACGCACAGGCCTTGCAATATCAATAACCGATCCAGTCTCTTCAAAGTTTCTCACTGTGTTCGAAATTGTTTGCTGTGTAGGTCGATTATATCGACCGTAATCGGCTCGTAAAGGCCTAAATGTTGATTCAGCAGAATCACCATTTTTATAATAAAATTTAATAATTTTAACGCGTTCTTCGACTATTAGCCGATTCATATTTCTAAATGGAAAACCTTCAACTAAAAAAAAACGCTTTGGATGACATTTAATTCTAACAGATGTCCAATGGCAGGGTTACACTTTCCTACCACAAAATGGATAACCCTGTATGAAGTCCATACCTCTGCCCCTGTGGAACTTAAGGCACCTCGGGAAGCTCAGATTAGATGGAAAGTCCAAAATCTGAAAGGCAGATTATATCAATTTATAATAGGCATGGATCTGATAGACAAATTGGGTACTATAATAGATATGGAGAAAAAAACGATTGTGTTAAATGGTCAAATAATTAATTTTGTAAATAATTCTTATACATGTCCTCAAAATATTTCCTTACATAAAATAGATGATGGTTTTATAAAGCGTCTTAAGCTTGACCACTTGGACAAGGAAGAATATAGAAAGATAATTAAAGTATTAAAGAGATTCGACAGTATTCTTTATAAAGAAAGGGATATTCTAACAAGCACTCCAAACGTGGAGCATGAAATAAAAACAATAACTGATCAACAAATTAATTCTAGGCTTTACCGATTCCTCCCAAACATAAAGAAGAGGTTTGGAAACAAATTAGGGAAATGGAAACACAAGGGATTATTCGACAAAGTAACTCTAAATTTTCAAGCCCTTTGATAGTTATTCCGAAAAGTCAGATAATTCCGGAACAAAAAAATATCGAATAGTTGTCGACCGTCTTCGTTTCAACGAAATCTCGATTGACGACAAATTTCCACTGCCATATATAGACTCTATATTGGACAAGCTTGGGCGTGCCCAATATTTTTCTACGATAGACCTAGCCAAAGGCTATCATCAAATTCTTTTAAGGAAGGAAGACAGACATAAGACAGCATTTGTCACTTTACAAGGACTATACGAATTTGTGAGAGTTCCGTTTGGCCGGAAACATTCCAAACGTCAATGAATAACATATTGAGGGATTCCATAAATAAGCTTTGTGTCGTCTATCTGGATGATGTTCTGATATTTAGCACGTCTTTACAGGAGCATATCGACTCAATTACGAAAACATTTAAAGTTTTAGAAAAACACGCACTGAAGATTCAGGTGGACAAGTGCAATTTCATGCAGAAAGAGACAACCTTTTTAGGCTACATTATAACTTCAGACGGGTTTAAACCGAATATGGATAAAATTAACATAATTCAGCAATTACAACTACCCAAAATGGAGAAAAAGTAAAAGGCTTTCTGGAAATGACAGGGTATTACCGTAAATTCATAAAAGACTACGCCAAAGTAGCGCAACCCATGATCAAATACCTCAAAAAAGATACTAAAATTAATCCAAAAAACACAAATTTCATTGAAACTTTTGAGAAATTAAAGCTTCTTATGAGTTCTCCTCCGATCTTGCGATTTCCTGATTTAATTTCACATTTCTTAAGTCTACACACATTTCATTTGTAAAGAAAACAGTTAATTCATTTGCTTTGGATATAATTTGCTGAATTTCTGTAGCTAGCTTACTTTCATTGTTTGCTCGTAAATTCTGAATTTTTGAATGAATTTGCGCTGGTTAAATCGTAGCGTACTGCGTTTTTAGCTTCGCCTTGGATTTTTTCGGGGTAAATAAATAGTTCTCACTGCTATTTTCCTTGTTTCTTCGGTTGAAATGTTTTCTAAATAATATTCCACATTCCTGACAAAAGTATTGATGGAAACTTTATCTTTTCCCGTAAATGTGGACATGAATTTGACTTCCCGCAAAACTTTCTCCTGAAAATGATTTTGCTGTTGTTGTTGCTGCTGTAGCTGTCGCGTCGTTAGCGTGTTGTTTAGCTGCCCAATGATCACTTCTCGCTCTCTGAGTATTTGCTCTAATTGTTGTAACTCTTGTTCCATTTTATTGTATCCACGAGTATGATTCCTCTGTTATGGTCATATGAACGCAACTGGCCCTTTCTTCTTTGATCCACCTTAGATGCAGAAAATTGGAAAAAATAACGTATACTTAAGTTACCTGTAGGTCGTATTCATAAAGTAATACACTACTAATAATATTTATGATTTGTCTATCACTTCTCACTTAACCGAGTTACAATTGCTCCTTAATTGTACTGTTCTTTTGCACAGTTCACTAGCACAATCCTTGTTTTAAATGCACTAAACTATTACTTTTTTTTTGCGACAAGATTTCACCCAAGCTTCTGGGCAGGTTTAAAGGAAATTTGAGGCTTAATATTCTTCCTCTTGTCTTATTATTAGTTGAAAACGGTCAACCATCCCGAGCATAGAAGCTATTACTTTTATTTATTTTTTTCATTGTTCACCTTCGCGGTTATATTGTATCACAACCGTGGTTCAATATTTCACTTTCGATTTTCTTCGCGACGTACCGAGAAAATGGATTCCCGACTGCGCCAGTTACAGTCTTCCGGGATAGCACCGTTAAATAAAACAGTTTTTTTTTTATTTGTACACAAATATAAATTTTATTTCGATGCGCAAACCAGCAGAGGTTCAGCCTCTGATTTTAATAGATTGGGGCGAGAAGTTACACATTATCACCTTTTATACTTGATTACTGCTGATCTGAAATTAATCATTACGAATCTTTGTGGTGGTTTTCTTAGGAAAAAGAGTAAACGAACTGTTTTCGCCGACCGAATCAGACCAGTGTTTCCTCGGTTTCGCACTAGTCTCCTCCCTTCAGTTCTTCTAATAGATGCCTTTTCAGGTATCTGTTGTTCATCTATACGATTCATGTGGTCAGCTCATTGCAGCTTTCACAGTTTTACAATCTTTGAGACCTCCGTTTCGTCAAAAACTTCATACAGCTCATGATTGCACCGTTTTTGCCATTGATCCCCGTCTAGCTTCCCTCCAATTATTCGCCTCAGGACCCATCTTTCGAAGATGTTCAATATTTTTGCGGCTGCTTGGCTTAGAGTTCATGTTTTGCACTCGTAACATAGCGCAGGTCTTACCATAGATTCGTATACTTAGGCCTTTGTTTTCCTGTGTGTGCAGCTAGTCTTCAAGATCGTCAAAATTGAGTAAAATATTTTGATTGAGAGCTGTACTTTTCGGCTTATTTCGTCCCTCTCATTGTCGGTTCTCATTATTTTAGCACTGAAATATACAAATTTGCCCACATTTTTGATATTGTATTCGACAAGTGTGATATTTTTTGAGCATCCGAGATATTTTTCTTTGACTGCATCATGAACTTTGTTTTATTCTCATTGATTTGTAGTCCTACTAATTTTGCTTCGCTGTGGAGTTTCAAGAAGAGTTTTTTGACAGTTGTTAACAGCCATGACAAAATATTGATGTCGTCTGCATAGGCTACCAATTGGCTTGACTTGTCTAGTTACGTGCTGCGTGTATCGATTGGTAGCTTTCTGATGCAATGAAATATTGTCAGACTCAATCTTTCCTATCATCTTTAAACGGTCTTTTGTGCATCTTGCAGTAATTTATTTAAAAATAAGAACTAAAGGCATATCCGCTGAAGAGAGGTTTGTATCTAGCATATACTTTTTTATCCTTTGTTGTTAAATAATTAGGTTGGCTCCACGAGAGAACAATTTCTAGTTAAATAATTTTAAGTTTAGAATTATCGATATCCAAAGTTAGTGGAAACTTTCTGTCTATTTTGAATTTGCCTAATTTATCTGTTTTAAATTCTATTCGCAAACAATGTTCAACTTTGAATATGGTTTCCAGTTTCATATTACCAGAACAAATTATCTTTGCATAAGTAATAGATTTTCGTTTTTTTTGCAAGCCATAGTAGAAAAAGCACTGACCAACATTTAATCCCATTATAACTATTTAAATCTTTTGTCAGATGCTAAAAGATTTAAATCAGTCTAGTTTATTTCTTTGCATGGTAGAAGAATACGTCCATTTTGAATGAATAAATGCCACTTTAAAGGAAATGTTTAGCGTTATGCAAATATCAACAATAATAAATTGCACAATTGTGTAGCATATGCTTAAAAAAATAAATTTATGTAAATACAAATCGTTTCTATTCAAATGGAACATTATGAAACTTTCCCGAACTGTTTGTGAATATATTTATATTGAAACTTTGTCATCATAAAGCCTACCAAATGGAGGCCACATTTTGCCAAATAACCATTGACTGATCTAATCCTATTTTCCGCTAGAAAACCACGAAATCAAAACATATCGTATGGGTAAAGCCTACTACTCAACAATCAAAAGTATTTACAGAGATCTAATGGTTTTCCAATTCAAGCTGTTGAAACATAATCTAGGAAAAGGCATCCCACTCAAATAAAACCATAGAGAAATAAACGTATACCATTAAAAAATCATGTCCTCCCTAAATTGAGCAGCAATGCGTATCCTTGACCAATATATTTCTTCCACATCGAATCAGCCAATTGAAATGGGGTTTGCTGTATTTGCTAGAATCTATCGGGAGACAACGCTGGCTGACTGGCAAGTGGTAGGAAGAATTGAAAACGTAGAAAAATGCTTGGGGTCCATTGTTCGCAAAAACACAAACGAGCAATTCCCAGAGAAAAAAAGCATCCCAAAATAGACATTCAACGTAATTCAGAAGAGAAATTGCGTCCAAAAACAAAACGCTAGCAATATAGCTTGCTTAGTTGACGTTTATTGTTTCAGTATTCTATCTTACGCCCGAATCCGTTTTAAGTTTTACATGAAGATCTAGCGTTTAATATTGTTCTTGCTTGTAGCTGCCCTCATCAAAAATTTAATCCGCAATTTTGCTGTATGATTTCAATTTTCCTGTCAAACGCGTACTTCAAGAGTCCATTTGTTAGCATAACCGTTATAGGAAAAATTTCCACTTCATTCAAGGTCAGCATCACGCAGACACCGAAGAACAAAAAGATAATGCTGATGGGAATGTTTCCCTTTTTGTTTCCCAATTTTCATCAGACAAAGCATGTTCCTTTTTTATTCCTCCAGTGAATTATTTCTCTAAAAGGCTCAGTCTGGATTTTGAACTTTCTCACTCTCATTGTGTTGAAACGTGGGATAGTAGACAAACAGCAGTGTCGTGAGGGATACTGTTAAGAAAATTGTTCAACACCTCCCATGGGGCAGATTGTGTAAGTGTCGAACTTTTGCTGAAAATAAATAAATAAGTTTGCTTTATTGTTTAATTGCAGGAATAGCATGTTATCGGTATATCAAGCCTTCGAATTAGTTGGAAAGCTGAGAATTCTTGTTATTATTTGCCTTTGTTGGACGCTTGGGAATAATGTTGTTGAATCATACTTCAGGATAAAGGGGATATAGTAACTTATGGTAAGTAGCGAGAAAGGAGATGTGATAGCAATGAAATGAAAAATATATGCGAAGTATGGAATGGGATCTGAACGTTTTTCGAAAGATATGCTGGCCATTCTTTTAATGTGTAACTAAGTAATTCTAATTGATGTTTCTTTTATCTTTGTTCAGCTAGTAGTTGCAAATCAATAAATTATAGTTGCTCTGTTGACAAAAAAGATTCAGTTACTAGACAAAATACAAAAAAAAATTGATTTAGAGTGGTAATAATAGAAATAAGAAATAAAAAATCAATTTGTTCCATCGTCATGTTGAATTTATTTTTCTCTGCATCAGACATCTATATCAGGGCTTATCTAGCATCCTCGATAGTGATATATGTATCTCATGAAGAACATTTCAAAAATAATCCTTACATCACATTCGAAATATTTTTCCATCCAGATAATTTCTCAGTTTTTCCCTTTACCCCCGTTTGTACCATTCTCTATAGGCTTCCATCATACACTAATAATTCATCTTTTTTTGTTACAAATGTGATAACTTGAAATTTGCGAGGGTTTCATAATCACCTCAAAGAGGGTGGCGTGCGAAATTATTTAGAGATATACTTAAAAAACTATTATTATTTGTTTTTCCCCCGTTTTTCTAAATTCTAGATTTTTAATTTTTACCAATTACCAATTTACAAATTTAATTATGCCAGCTATACAAATTATCTTAATCTCTATTTGAACGCCCAGACCTTGTTAGCTTCGTATCTTAATTGTATGTCCGTGTTTGATAGGCTATCTGCCGATCTTTAAGCTCTCGAATACATCCAGCTTCTTTCTTCAACTTCCACTGTGTTTTGTGACCACGATCCACGGTATGTTGATTTTTACGTGGCATCTTTCCCTCGTTTCTTGAGTTTTATAAAAAATGATTTTAAATAAACTCTATTCAAATCGCTACCTGTTCCGGAACTGGTGTAGTAATCGAGCAGTCATACAAACAAACTGCTCGAAAACCTTCCTACATATCTCCTACCCATGTAAAAACAGGCATAAAATGATAATTTTATCCAGTTTTATAGTGCTTTGTAGTATTTTACATTTAGGGACCCCGTGTCTTGACACCGACAGTAGGGTTAATATTGACCTGTATCATGCTCTCGATAGAAATAATCCAGATTAATTTACATTCCGTGGAAATATTTCGACTCCAACAATAAATATGGGTGTAGAAAATACATTGAAACAATCTTTGAGTGATGAAGAGCGTGACAAATTAAAAGACTTGGCCTATGCCACATTTAGTGGCGGCAATAAAGTTGAATACTTAACATCAACAAAAGCTTGTGCACTTGCTAATTCTTAACTGAACGATATTATTTGGCTATCAGTAGATACAACCGGGTCAGCAGTTGCTATATCGCAAACTGAAACTGGCTTTTGAGTGGGCTGGATAACCGACCAAATACATTTTCCTGCAAAAAACTAACGCAACCAAACTTGACCAATCGTGTGGTTGCATCGTTCAAATTAACTTTGCCAACAAACTGTGGTGCAGTACAAAACAGCAATTCCTGGCCCCCAGGCGTCTTAGTTAAGCCTTTTGCTTCGAACTCCAAAAGAAATTTTCGAACATTCAAACCAAAACTTGAACAACATTAGCTTCTAGTCATTCTTCCTTTAATCAGCCTAACTTTATCACTAAGCAGAATTCATTTTTCATTTATTATCAAAATGTACGTGGTCTAAGATCTAAGCTGAAGGATCTCTCTTTATCATGCTTTCTCTCCTGTGATAAAATGATCTGCCGCACAGGAACGTTGCTAACTGACAGTTTTCATGACGCCGAGATTTTTCCCATCCATTTTTTAATAAGACGAGATCGCGATCGACAATTATCAAATAGAAGGGATGGTGGCAGTGCTCTTATTGCTTACCATAATTCCCTTTTCACTTTTCTTCACCTGTTGAATGCGTTGTCGCTAAGATATCTTTTTCATCTGCTCGTCCTCTCCTCGTGGCTTGTAGTTCTCCATATTCTGCCTACGGCACTTTCTTTGCTGAATTTTCCTCATATTATTTGACTCGTTTTTCTAGCTACCCTATTATACTGTGTGGTGACTTTAATCTTTCCTCTCTGTCCTGGGTTGGAAATCATGTTTCAGGTCCCTCAAAAGTCTCGCTCTTAATTTCTTCCTTTATGTCTTTATGTTCTTTCTCTCAATTTAATAATTTATCCAATATTAATGATCACTTCCTGGATTTAGTCCTTAGCAGCCTAGATTCTTCCTCTCTGAAGCATTCTCCTGCTCTTTTTTCGTATGTCCCCCTCGTTCCTCATCACCCTCCGCTTCGGTATGAAGTGTCACTTGATCGAATCAACCCAAAGCGTATATCGAAAAAAATGCCATTTAACTTCTACAAGGCAAATTACTCCTAAATTTCTAATTCTTTATCCGCTGTTAATTGGAATACCTACTTTCATGGTCTTGATTCAAATGACGCCTGTGAGAAATTTTATGACTTCCTCAACTCTGTCATATCAGCAGCAACTTCCTTCACCTGTGCTCGTGACTCCCATGGTACACCCTGGTTAAACCACAATGTGATTTGTGCCCTGAAAGAAAAGGATCGGGCTCGTCGTATCTTTCTACGTACCAGGTCTTCTGAGGATCGTGTAAACTATACTCAGTTTAGATCTGCTGCAAAAAGGGAATTAAACTTGGCAAACGCTTCTTACTTCAGGAGTATCGAGTCTTCGCTTAACTCTAACCAATCAAAGCCATTTTGGATGTACATCCGTTCTCTTAAATCGTCGACTAAAAATCCCTCCTCATTAACCTTAAATGGGCAGCTCGCGTCATCTCCTCAGGAAATGTGCAAACTTTTCTGTAATTATTTTTCTTCACTTTTCAATCTGTCTACCACGCCTGCGCAAAGTTCACCCTCCCCTGCTTATCATCAACCCACTTTTTCCTCTATCACTTGTTCTTCTGTAGAAATTGAAAATCTTATCAATACTCTTGATGTTTCTGTTGGTGCTGGTTCTGATGGCATTCCTAATTTCTTCGTTAAATCTTTATCATCCACTATATCTGTTCCTTTAGCTTTACTTTTCAATATAAGCTTATATACTGGCCTATTCCCTTCTAACTGGAAAAGAGCTTTCCTCCTCCCTATTTTTAAGAAAAGTGACGCCTCTCGGGTTTCAAATTATCGCCCCATCTCTTTATTGTGCTGTTTTTCCAAATTTCTAGAACGTTTTGTTTACTCCAAACTGCTTGCGGCTGTGAAGGATAAGCTGATTCCTGAACAGCATGGTTTCATCAAAGGTCGTGCTACTATGACCAACCTTATGGAATTTACTACGGTTGTTGCTGGAGCCTTTGAGAATCGATTTCAGGTAGAAACCCTGTATCTTGATTTTTCTAAGGCCTTTGATTCGGTCAATCACCATATTTTGCTCCAAAAAATTCATGCACTTGGTGTCGTTGGCAATTTGTTCAAGTGGCTCTCCTCCTACCTTTCGAATCGAATATGTCTTGTTACTTTCAATGGTTTTACCTCTTCTCCTTTTGTCCCGTCTAGCGGCGTTCCCCAAGGGTCCATTCTCGGCCCGCTTTTATTTGTCATCTTTATCAATGACCTGCCTTCAGTCATTAACTCCTCCTGCCTTCTTTATGCAGATGATGTGAAATTATTTAAGGTCGTATCCTCTCAAAATGACCTTGACATACTGCAAGCTAATCTAAATTCCTTGGACCTTTGGTGTCAATCTAATTAGCTTCCTCTTAACGTTTCTAAATGTATACATGTATCCTTTTTCTCCAAACCTTATCCATTCATTGTTAATTTCTTCATAAAAAATAAACGTCTGAGCACCGTGACTCATATCAAAGATCTTGGAGTCCAAGCTAAAATTCGATCTTCACGTCTATGATATTGTTTCCAGAGCATCACGTGTATCTGGACTTATTTTACGTCACTCCATCATATTTTCTGATCCCTTTTCTTGTGTTAAGTTATTTGTAAGTTTAGTTCGTTCTATCCTTGAATACTGCTCCCCAGTCTCCTCATTTCGTTTACCTTAAATCCTCGATCGAATCTGTTCGGCGTAAGTTTACGAGAATCTTACTGTTAAAATTTCGTATTCCTTATTGTTATTATCATGTTCGTTTGTCTATCATTGTTATTCCTTCTTTAGAACACCGCCATATTTATCTGGATGGTTGTTTCCTTTATCGTCTCTCCCTTGGTTACCTTAACACTAAGTTGGTAGCTGAACTCCCGGTCAGAAATGCTGTTCGTCCTACCAGAAGTTCCAAAACCTTTGATGCTCCGTTTGCCAGGAGCGTGACTTATTTTCACTCTCCTCTACTAAGGATTACGCGTAAACACGATGATCTTCAGCTTGGATCTTTCTCCACTTCTTATCTTCATTTTAAAAATAGAGTAACTTCTGCACTCGCTAAGCTTTGAATAATTTCTTATATGTTTTCTATGTCTCTCTATCTTTTACTATTATTACTATTTTTGTAATTGGATTACATCTGTAAAATTGCAATGAATAAATAAATAAATAAATTGCCAGAATGTGCAAGTTAACGATGATGATTTAACATGTATGTTAATTATAAAGCTACACACAAGTATATACATATAGTACATTATGTGCAATATATACATTGCAATGGAGAAGAAAAATTTTCTGGATCAAAATCTCAAAATATCTTCTTTAAACAAATTACATCTCCAATGTATTTGACTCTTTGGCTTGACTATCCTAAACTCCAGGAAATCAATGTTCTTTTCTACGGATTTTCTCGTAACTATTATTCGACTTAAGTTTGACGTCAATCGATAGAGTGAATCATACTTTAATACCGTAGAATTCATGGAGTTCAAGTGAAGATCATTTTATGGAAGGTGAAAGAGAAAAACGATAGGTGAAGAAGTGACTATGTTGGTATGCAATGAATTCTATTGATTTCAAGTGACGGGAGATAGTTTATATTTCCGGTGAAAACGAGCAGACGAAGGGGCGATTCGTTTTATAGACAGTGATGGTTAAATTTATCTCACAAGTTCGCAAGAGAAATAATAAAATTTATCTTAAGACTTCTTCCCTTATTTGCAAAAAAAAAACGAGAACATACAAATTTTGAAAGCAGATTTCAAAGGGGAGTCTGCTTGAGATCGTGAGACCGCGTGGACGTGGCGAGAAAAGAGACATTCGACGGGAGATCTGAAAAACCGCAAAAACGGCGAACAGGTTGTGAGCCATTAGTTTCACGGATGATAGTTCTAGTCTTTCGTTAACGTATGCGGAAATTACTGTTGTCATAATTCGATTATTTGAAGTACGATTTCGCAGCAGAGTACGAGAGCGTGAAAAATAAATATCACTCCGAGAGTCACGGATTCGTGACGGACTTTTCGTCGGGAGGATCGCGAAGTGCAAGATCAAAAACCAACGGTTTTGCGTTATTCGAGCTCGAGGGTGTCTCCAACCCAACGATCGCCCATTAGCATTCCGCTGCTCGGAAAACATGAAAAGCAGCGCAGGGCCACGATTGTGTTCTTTATGATTGCATTAATCTCGTTATCTCATACGCAAATCCGCGACTACCCACCATATGTGTATAGTCGGTGGAACGTGATCCGATCGAATAATTGGCGCCGGATAAAGCCGTGAAGAGTCGCGCAAAACTCCGTGGCTGTGCTAAAACTAAACCCATTCTATTAATTACAAATCGCAATCGGGGCCCAAAAGTCAACACGACATGCAATTGTCAGGAGTCGTCGTCCACTTCCCAATCATGAGTGTGTGATTCAGTTATAGAAGTCGTCCTCAGTTTTAGTAGCGGGTGGGCATATCCGTCGCGGTCTTGGCCGTTCAAAAGTATTTGGTACTCGAAATTGTCCAGTGCGATCATAGAAATTAAGTTGCTGCGAAAAGGAGAACCTTGAATTGCCCCACCAAACAACTTGATGCTGTCTCCACTTGACCTACCATAAATAATTGCATTCGACGTCTCATTCCGATGCAAACAAACTTATATATGGATGGCTTTCAGCCGAGAGCTAAGAGTGAGCTTGAACAATAGTGCTTATGGCTATGGCACGCTGGAAACGAAACGGGCAACTTAGTAATTGAGCGAATTATATTCGCAACATGTATCTGACCTAGATTTTTCTGCAACAGCCAATCCCGCTCGAATTGGAAGCACTGCTAATTATATGCGGTGATATACATGGACAGTATACACATTTGTTGCGAGTATTCGAATACGGTGGATTCCCACCAGCAGCCAATTATTTAATTTTGGGTTATTATGTTGATGGAGGAAAACAACCGCTTGAAAAAATTTGTTTGTTACTTGCCTACAAAATCAAATACCTGGAAAATTTCTTTTTACTACGTGTTAACCACCAATGCGCCAGTATTAATAGAAGTTATGGAATGTATGATGAATGCAAGCGACGGTATAATGTAAAATTATGGAAAACATTCACAGATTGTTTCAATGGTTTATCGATAACAGCGATCGTTGATGAGAAAATATTTTGTTGTCATGTTGGTTTAAGTCCTGATTTACAAGGTATGGAACAAATACGTCGATTAATGCGGCCTACTGATGTTCTCAACACTGACATATTATGTGATCTATTATGGAGTGATTCTGATAAAGATGTGCAAGGTTGGGGTGAAAATGATCGAGGTGTTTGCTTTACATTTGGCGCAGAGGTTGTATCGAAATTTTCACACAAGAACGATCCATGATCAATATCTGAAAGTGATGTCACGGCGGGCATTCAGAATTGCTCGAATATTCCAGGTAGTTCTCATCAGAATATTCGCCAATCTACGAGACATGGATTGAATGACTAGAGACTCTTTATATAGCTAAGCTGAATGAATGGGGAGAAAAGTAAAACCGTGATGGTAAGAACTGCGAGAAGGGTGGAGCGCGAATTAAAGACGATATTGCAATCAATATAGCGAAGTAATTTTCGTGATACAGACAGGGGGAATATAAATGAAACACAGTGAAAATTAAATTAAGAGGCGATTTGTAAAAAGCGAAATTAAATAAACCCTTTTAACTTAATTTAAAAGATAGTGCGTTTTCACCTTCCCGGAACATTAAAATTATCGGCCGCGAACCATAACACACGACAATATATATATATATATATATATATATATATATATATATATATATATATATATATATATATATATATATATATATAAATATATATATATATATATATATATATATATATATATATATAGATATGTATATATATATATATAAATATATAGATATGTATATATATATATAATATATATATATATATATATATATATATATATATATATATATATATATATATATATATATATATATATATAAATATAAACATATTGGATATTCTAAAATGTATTGAGTTTTTTTGTCATTTTTCGATTGAATATTTCTTTTGTTTAAAATGGATTTTATTTAAGTACATACTGTCTATTATTATCTATGACCTTTTACAACTTTTGTGTAGAGCCATTATTCCATCTGTTTAAAACTTCGGTGGTTTATCGGCGAAAAAATCGGCCAGGTGTGACCCGCTGAAAATCTGTTGCAGCTTCCAGTGTATCAGGGTTTCTGCAACATAAGATTGTTTTCATAGAATTGGGGATTTTGTTTTTAAAAATATTAAGGGCTGTTCTTTTTTATTACGGGCACATTCATTTGTTGCGTTGCCTGCGCCCAGAACTACTAAGGTTTTGTTATTCAGTCACCTTAGTTGGCTTTTGATCTCGTTAAAAAAATTCTAGGGTATTCGGTTTGAATGTAACACCCCGAAGGATATCAGAGAGTTCATCTGTATTCAGACGATCTCCGAAGTTATTCTGGAGGACTTCTTTAATGTCTTGCCAGAGGACAGTGTGACAATTGATTTCAATCTTCTTCTTTGCTTTGCCCTTCAACTTTCTCTGAATAATATCCCCAAATAAGACCTGGGATGCGTCTTTGAAAGTCGACAGGATAGGATGTATTCTATCAAGAAGACTTAAAAAAATTTATAAATTTTCGGGTTTGCCATCGAATTCGGGAAGGCCGTTTAAATATTTTAGGGGGTTAATTTGTATAGAAGGGGCTGCTTTGGCATGCGCCATTTTTAAATTATTTTTTTATTTATCGAATTTTTCGGATCGAACCACGCTTACATAAATATTCAATTGATGAAATAAATATTGGAGTGATATATAAAAATATATGTATGTATATATGTGACGATGAAAATATATGTATAAATATTATAGTTTGAAATATATATAAAATAAGAAGAATATGTACAATAAATATATAAGAAAATTTCAAAAATGAAAGTGGTGATGTTCGGTCAATAAAGAGAATATATCGTTCTTGAAGTACTTGCACTGTCTTGTATCCTTGCTGGGCCAAAATTTCCTTATGGTTTCCCACTTAATCCTTATAGGTTAATTTCACTATGATGTTAATTTTAAATATATGATTTCTTATGAAAAGAAAAAATTTTTACTGTAGTCTTACTTTTAAATTCAATTTGAAATTTTGATTTCGAGATAGCTTTTGCGATTTCTTCTAATCAAAAGGTTTTCACTTTCTCAATAAAAGGCACTAAATTTCGAGGGAAGTTTTTTGAAAAGATGTCTGCTGTTAAAGAAATTATTTAATTTTTTTTTATTTAGTTAAAGTTTAAATATTTACTGATTTTAGTTTATCTTGGTTTTATTAAAGTATTCTGGTTTACTACACGCATTTAATTCACTCTTTATAGTTTTACTCTGCTATCATTTTCACTTGGGTCACTTTTCTCACAAGCTTATTACTGCTTTCCGAGCGTTATTTTGTTTTCGATCCATCCTTGGATTTGGCAAGGTATTCACACTTATTGGAGTTCACTTCTAGCAAAATGGCTCGATTACGTTGCGTTTTATTAGCATGCGGCACCCAAACGTCGAGCTTCTTTGTGTATCCAGGCTTACGCAAATGGTTCAAAGCTGTTCGTGATGGATATTCAGCTCCTTGGCAATGTCAGGCGTGTGTGTATATATATATTTATATATATATATATATATATATATATATATATATATATATATGTGTGTGTGTATATGTATGTATATGTATTTTTATATATATATATATATATATATATATATATATATATATATATATATGTCTGTACATATGTATATGAATGTATATATATATATATATATATATATATATATATATATATGTGTGTGTGTGTGTGTGTGCGTGTGTATATAAATATTATATCTTTAGATATGTATATATATATATATATATATATATATATATATATATATATATATCTATATATATATATATCTATATGTATACAAACACACACAGAAATCATATATATATATATATATATATATATATATATATATATATATATATATATATATATATGTATGTATATACATAGATATATATATATATACATATATATATATATATATATATATATATATACATATATATATATATATATATATATATATATATATATATATATATATATATATATATATATATATATATATATATATATATATATGAATATATATGTATATATATATATATAATTTCTGTGTGTGTGTGTGTGTTTGTGTATATATATATATATATATATATATATATATATATATATATATATATATATATATATATATACTCGTATATATGTATACATATATATTGTAATGATTTTCGTTTCAAATCGCTCGAACGAAATCGGAACCAACCTCTCATCGGTTCTAGACTTGAGTTCTTGGGACGTGACAACGGACTCTACCCTTCAGGTCAACAAGTCCGGACACCCTTAGTCTACTCCAAGGTGGCAATGATGGATTATAACTGATTGATTTAACCAACAACACAACAAATATATTATTTTATCCTCTTAAGTAATTATTTTACTGCGGAAGGAACTACAATATAATCCACCGCAAAATAAAATGGTGATATGTGTGTGCAACTAATATTATAGTCACAAATGGTTATCATTTCATCATATTCTTTTAACAAATTAAAAATTAAATAGGACAATAAATTATCTGGAATATAATTAATACAAAAATAACCAAGCTATCCGTGATATGTAAACATATCTCGTAACCAAACGAAGAATAATTTATCTAATAAACTTTCTATTTTTTGAGAGAAGTACTAAGTTTTCTGATTTATATGTTTATATACTCGTATATCGTTTGAAGCAATCAAAATTAATATAAGATGTCGTTTAATATAACTGACAATCCTTACGCACTTCATTTCGAAACACTACGAGGACGTTGAGACTGTTGTGCAACCGACGATGATTTTTGTGCTAAGGGCGATCACGTTACTTTGCTGAGATGAATTCGTGGCAACAAATGGAGGATTTACACTGCTGTTTCGTCGTGAAGATTGTGGCATGGACTGAGTAGGTGAGTCAGGTATTTCTGATGGTGATATGATTCCGCTTGCCATTTGACTGAAATCACCTACAACTGAGCTTTTATCATCAGCCGTAGTTGCTCTAAACTTGTTGGTGAGTCCATTGAGCTTCGTCGACTAAAACATCAATGGAGTTGCTTGAGCAGAACTTACAACAACTGGATTTGGTGCAGGGGATGCCACTGTCTCCAGAAAATTGTTGCTGCATTCATCTGCCTGCAACCCATTGTCTGCATTGAACGAGAAGCAGCGCCACAACGCAAAAGCGAAAAATGTGTCATTCCTTCCTCTACCAGTTACCAGCAATCGCCTGTTCGGAAGTCCTGTTATTTAAAAATATAATCAAATAAGGTTGCACTTACTGTACACGCGACTAAACCGAGAAAAGATATGAGAAACACACAAGTCTTGGCCACTTGGAACCGCCTACAGTAGATTCACCGAACCAATTTATCAAAGCGCACAAACGAAAACTGAAGCTGGTAAACTTTCGTCGGAAAGCGGTGGCGCATTCAAAACCACGCCAGGGGCACTTCAAGAAAGCTAAATTAAAGATGAGAAACTCGAGAACAACTTCTTTACCTTTCTAATCCTTATTTACAACACCGTAAGCAAACTCCTTCGATTGCTATAAAAATGAAAATCGCGTAACTGTAACACCACCTAATTAATTCAATGCTTTTCCGATACTAAAATTTCAATAGAATTCGGAAAGGCGTGAACTGTTCTGCGTCGCAAAACGAATTACGTGACACTCCCAGACAAAACTGACATAGCATGGGAAGTCATACGGTGGCACATTCCATAAATATTAGTCGCCGACTAATGGTCATGTGTGTGGTAGTGAAGTCTGCTGCCATCTGGCTGCTCGTCCAACGTTAAGTTCCACACATATGATCAGCTGACCAAAAGCGGTTCAGGAACAGCGAGAGGTTAGAGGGTGCGTTCCGATTTCGTCAACGTCGATAACGACTAACGAATAATCGGCAGTGGCGTAGGGCCGATTCATTACTATATATATATATATATATATATATATATATATAGAAATATATATATATATATATATATATATATATATATATATATATATATATATATATATATATATCTATTTATATATATATATATATATATATATATATACATATGTATATATATGTATAAATATATATATATATATATATATATATATATATATATATATATAAATATATATATATATATACCTATATGTATATAAACTACAAATGCATACGATTTACGAGTAAATGAAAATGCTTTTGGTGTTATAATTCCCGTCCCAATTTTATAACACTTTTAAGCGTTTTAATAATAAAAACACCTAATCCGTTTTAAATTAAAACGCCTAGATGCTTTAATTAGAACACTTGGCGTTTTAATTAAAACGCCTGGCTTTTTAAGTTAAAATGTCTGGTCGTATTAATTTAAAATGCCTTTAATTTAAAACGCTAGGTGTTTTAATTTAAAACACTAGGTGTTTTAATTTAAAACGCTAGGCGCTTGAACGCCAAAAAGTGTTTTAAAATTCGGATGGAAATTAAAACACCAAAAGTGTTATAATTTAAATTGTTTGGATTTGCTGTGTTTGGATAGGAGTTTTCCGAAACATCTCGATTGCTATATTCTTCACGCAGAAACCGATCTTTAAAGATATTTATATATATATATATATATATATATATATATATATATATATATATATATATATTATATATATATATATATATATATATATATATATATATATATATATATATATAGATATATGCATATGTAAACATTTATATATATATATATATATATATATATATATATATATATATATATATATATATATATATGTATATATATATATATATATATATATATATATTATATATATATATATATATATATATATATATATATATATATATATATACATATATATATATATATATATATATTTATATGTATATAGTAGTCCGCGTGGCTTAGTGGTTAGAGCACTAAGCCCGTAAGCTGAAGGTCTCTGGTTCAAGTTTCGTTGGCGTCAACGAGATTTAGTTCGAGTGGTTCTTCAGACGGACTATAAGCCTGTTCAGTTGTGATACGTGCTGGTTTAAAAAATCAGAACGTATCACAGCTGGGTGGATGGACACACGGCCGAAGCGTGATAATGATCAGATCATCTTGTGGAGTGCCGATACATTAGGTCATGATAATGAGATACTCTAACTATCTCTAAACGAAGACCCGAAAGGGGCTGTAGGGCTACGAAGAAGAAGAATATATATATATATATATATATATATATATATATATATATATATATACATATATATTTATATTTATTTATATTTATAGATATATGTATAATTATATATATAGACATATGTATATATATATATATATATATATATATATATATATATATATATATATATATATATATATATATATATATATATATATTGAAATTTTATCAAGATAATTCACCTGGTAGCCTTTTAGCTAGAAAATATCAAACGTTTTCTTTCTTTACGAGGATACCTCTTAATAAACTCTTAAAAAAATTGTATAGCCTCACCACCACAAGCCCAAACGTTTCAATTAAAATGCTAAGTGTTTCAATTAAAACGTTTTTGGTGTATTAATTCGATAGAATGTCTGTACGTTCTAATTTGAGATGCGTATTTTAATACGGCAGCCTTTTTAATTGAAACGCTCAACGCATTTTTTTGGAAAAAACAATTTAACTGTTTTAAATAAAATTCTAATACGTGTTAATTAAAACGCTATAGGCGTTTAAATAAGTGTAATGTTTCAATTAAATCGCAAGACATTTTAATTGAATCGCCAATAGTTTTTAATGAATATACCTTGGATGTTTTATTGAGAAAAATGTTTGAATTAAAATGCTCAGGCATTTTAATTGTGACAGCTAGACATTTTGTGCTTTATTACTCGTGTTTTATCGAAGTCTTTCATCCTGTGTTTAAAACTTAGAAAGTTTAGTAAAAAGTGAAAGGGATGAAACGGATGAAAGGTTATTTTCTTGCATGAGATGCTGTAAGTAGATACGTGATAAATATCTACGAGTATGTTGCCAAATTATTTACATTAATTGGTATTGGTTTATTTTTACATTTTATGATTCGTGGACGTTACCTCAATTTGATATCATGATGACTACTTGACATCAATATTCAGCATGCGCATGCCGTTTTGGGACCTTTTACTTGTAGAATATTTTTCACCTACTTTTAATTGATCTTTGCAACTTACATACTTTGAATTTCCATTTACTTTTTTACTAAATGTTAGATTTATACATTTACCTGAATCAAGCGATTATATCCATTCAAATGTCCTTGAAACGCTAGAGGGTAATGAAAATGACTAGTGCTCTAGTCCAACACATTTGGCAAAACGCGCATATGCCGAACGAGTGGACCAAATCAATTATACACTGTGGCAACGAAGTATCCAGAAATCGTAAATTAAATTCCCCAGGTAAATGATATTTCAATAAAATGTATTTTGTTAAGTTGGTAGGACTGTCCTGAATTACTATGCCAAATATGAGTGCGATCTGTCAACCAGTTTATTTACAGCAACAGCTTAAGTTGGTACACCTCAGTAGTGCGTTGCAATTTTTGTGATTTTTTTTTATTGTGACTGAATTCGAAGCCAAAAATGCAATAAACTCCATTGATCAACCACCGTTTTCACTACGAGTAGATTTGGCTCAGTGTGATTTTGATGGTTTTTGATCTTTTGCGTTTTATTTGCAATTCCCGGGTCCTTTTTTGGCACAAACTCGCTGAAGGAGCTGAAGGCCCTCCCAAAAGATGCTAATGAAAAGTGTTTCGAGGACTGGAAAAATCGTTGGCGTAAGTGTAGTACATCTAATGGGAATGACTTTGAAGGCGATCAAATAAATATTGATGAATAATTAAATATTTTGCGTTTCATTTGCAATTTTCGGGTTCAATTAGTCCGTCTCACCAAAATGACAATGACGTGAACAACCACCCGCATCTGCATCAATAACCATCTCATCGATATCTCTGACCATATCTCGTACTCAAGCGGGGAGATACGCTGGTGCCATTGCTATTTAATTTGGCTCTGGAGTACGTGATAAGAAAGCTATATGTCGATACACGAGGTATTTTACCATACAAGTTGAGCCAAGTAGTAGCCTATGCAGATGACATCAACATTTTGTCACGGTGATTAACAACTGCCAAAGAACTCTTCCTGAACTTCAACAGAGAAGCAAAACTAGTAGAGCTACAAACCAATGAGAATAAAAGAAAGCAGTCGAGGAAAAATACTTCAAATACACAAAGTATTACACTTGGCGAAAACAGTATCGAAAATTTGAGCAAATTCGTCTATTTAGGTGCCAAAATAGTAGGAACTGCCAATAAAAGAGACGGAATACGCCGAAGATTTCAGCTCGCTCATAAAACATCTTATTTAGTTTTGATGGTCTAGAAGACCAGCTGTATACATAGGAAAATAAAGCTACAAGTATACAAATCTGTGATAAGTCCTGTGTTATGCTATGGGTGTGAAAAATGAATCCTAACCCAAGCATTCGCAAACATATTGAACGCCTTTGAGTTACGGGTCCTGAGGCGGATAATTCGAGTGAAACTAGACGGGGACTAATGGCGAATTCGATACAACCATGAGCTGTATGAAATTTTTGACAAGCAAGAGCTCACAACGATTGAAAGACTGTAGAAGCAGCAATGCGCTGTCTACATAAATCGTAAAGATGAACAACGGATATCCGAAAAGGTATTTGTTGGGAGAACTGAAGTCTGGAGACCAGTGGGGAAACCAAGGAAAGGTTGATGAAGACAGTTCATCACTGCTCGGATTTTGAAATTAGAGCACGCGATCAATGGAATGATATAGTTTGAGGCGCTATTTGCAGAAAGCGAAAGCTTGAAGCTGTAGGCTGCAGCACTACAAAGAAGAAGAGCTCAAATTATAAGTATAACACCTAGTGGTTTAATTGAAATGGTTGGGCATTGTAATCAAAACTTTTGAGATGTATTGTCTTAAATTCTAATTTATAATATTTTTCAAGCATTCCAATAATTAAAATACTTAAAATATTTTAGCTAGAACATCTAGTTTTTTAATTAAAGTGGTTATAAGTATACAACTTCAGGCTTGAGAAATTGACATTTCTTGGGATTCAATTTCAGGTTGTATTGTCTTAGCCTTTCGAAGACCTTTCTCATGTTTTGATTGTGATGTTTAATACTACAACCAAAAATGATTATGTCGTCGACATAAAGGAAAGCTTCGAAATCTAGACCACATAAAGCAATCGTTAGCATTCTTTGGAAACTATTAGAGGATACTTTCAACCCAAAAGGTAGCCTAGTAAATTGGTAATGGCCACGGTTATCAGAAAATGCTGTTAATGGCCTAGATTCTTTATCTAATTCAATCTGATGAAATGAACTAGTCATATCAAGAGTTGAAAAATACTTCGCCCTGCCCAGTTCATCTATGACATCCTCTAATCTCGTTAGAGGGAACTTGTCATTGACAATTTTGGTGTTTAGTTTTCGAAAATCGACCACTAAACGCCACTTCTTATCCTTACCATCGCTTTTCTTAGGTACGATAAGCAAGGGTGAATTGTATGGGCTATAGGACGGTTCAATGATTTTATCATTCAGCAATTTCTGAACCTGACTTTGGATTTCCTCGTTCTGAGAATGCGGTAGTCTATAGTTCTTAATATAGACGGGTGTACTATCTGTGACTTCCAAATGTTGCCTATAAAAGTTGTTGGATGTTAGTTTCTCGTCATCCAAATGAAAGATATCCTGATATTCTTGTAGAATATCCAAAAGACTGTCTTTAGCTAGTTTATCACTTGATGAAATGTTAATTTCTTCAAGGATTTTCTTGAATCTCAAATCCGTATCCTGATGATTCCGTTTGAAACGTTTAATTTCATAATTGTCCAACGGCGAAATCTCAAGAAGATTCTGCACGTTGTCAATTGTAACGCTTATATCAGAAGCATTCAGAATTCGGATATGTTTTGTACCTATTGCCGGTTTAATTGAGTTACTGACGAATACGTTTTTCTGTATTTGCTTGCTTAAGACAACATGGTCTTTATCAAATTTTATGTCAATCGGCACCACTGCTTCTGACCTAGCTGGTACTTTGATATGTTTGACATCGCTATTACTGAATTCCATAGGGATAATGGCTTCGTTTTGGTCCATGTAGAATGCTACCGTGTAGGTTTCATAATCGATTTTACACAAAAATCGTTCTAACATGTCCCTTCCAATAATACCATCAGTATAAATTGGGAATTTGTCATCCACCATAAAAAATTTGTGGACGACATCACAAGTTCCTATTTTCAATCTAAGTTTGATTGAACCTTGTGATGAGATAACCTCTTTGGTTATACCGGTTAGGCTACATTTATCCCTAATGGAAAAAGTTCCATCTTCTTCGATTTTGCCTCTTTTACAGAGAGAGACATCAGCTCCAGTATCTACTAGAAATTTTAAGTTGTGTCCTGCGTTGTCGCAAAAAAGAATGACATAGTTTACGCAGTTATCCGATACTTTGTAAATTTTTGTTCCGGGGGGATCACTTATTCCGACCCGGACGCCTCTGCGTTTCCCTGATCATGTACAATGTTGACGTTTTTATCGCGGTTGTCCCGTCGTCGTCTATTTTTCTTTCGGTAATTGTTTTGATTTTGACCTCTAATACTATTGTTATACCCGTTATCATTTCCATCATTATTTCTATAATAGTTGCTATCTTCTCTATCATTATTTCTGTTTTTCCTAAATTTTCTATTACCATTTTGGTTTTTACCATCCCTGTAGTTCTTTTTGTCTCTATAGTAAAAGACATTTGCTGGTTGGGCAGCTTCACTTTTCTCAAGCTCGAGACTCAAATCAATAGCGTCAGCGAGGGTATTTGACCTGGCTGCAAATATGGTTCCCCTAAATTGGTCGTTTAAACCATTTTTAAAAACTGTCAAGGCGTACGTATCGTTCAATTTCGTGATTACTTCCCGTTGACCTTGCGTCGCATTTGAACCTAAATCTGCGATTTGGAGTTCGTTTAACTCATTCACTAATGTTAGAATTTTTTCTTTGTAAGCACTAATATTAAATTTTTTCTGTACAAGATTGCTCAGAGTTGTATGTAGTTGAGGGATCGTGTTTACATTTTTATACCTTTGCTTACAACACCTCACCTAATGTAGATACACAATATTCACCTTATGAATTAGTATTTGGAAAATTACCATACTTGCCAAATGATGAAATTAATGTAAATAATGATAAAATATATAATGTAGACAATTATGCAAATGAACTTAAATTAAGATTAAAAAGAACAATTGATAAGACTAGAGGCATAATTAATAAAGTAAAAACAAATAGGCTAAGTAAAGTACAAGATATTGATATAAACCCATTACAATTGTGTATCGGTGATAAAGTGTTAGTAAAAGTAAATAATAGAAAGAAGAATCAAAAACCTTATCAAGGTCCATACACTGTAATTAAATGTAATGGAGTAAACTCCATAATAGATGTTAATGGAAAACACAAAGAATACCATAACAACCAATTAAAAAAATGGAATTGTACATAAACACTAGAAATAAGTTACATTGAAGATTATCCATGCACATGCTTCCATTCATGAGGATATCATATTCCATGGATAATCATTTCTGGATTGCATGTAGCGTGACTCAATGAACCGAGTACACGACCTACATGAGTGTTACGTCACAGCATGCATTTTTTTGGCACGAGACTTCTCAAGTGGCATTGCAGCCAAGCCAAAGCGAATACGAATGTATTGTATGTGATTGCATTGTTTTCAATGTTAAATGAGAACAATGCAATAGTGACTAACCATATGAGATAATGAGGAATGGATATTATGTGTGGATAATTATGTCAGCTCAGGAATGCGCTATGGAATTTGGTATGGAATGCGTATTTGGATTGAAATGTAATTTATGTACGTTATGTACGTAGCATATGTAAGTATAATAGAATATTTGCATGTTTAAATTGAGATGCAATTTATGTACGTTACGTATGTACTACAGTATCTTAGTTGAAACTTTATAAATATTTTAGTTATTAGAATAGGGTTAGTCCGGGATAGATGGACCCCCGGTACAAACGGACCATTCGAATATTTTGCTCGTCTGTTACATCAGCGCCGCATTCATTGGCTAGTATTTTTCTACTCATGCAGCCGTTTACACGTTTAGTTTTGCTCGTGAGTGTCACATGTTTTTTAGGAAAAAAACTTTGTTTATTTCTTTTGGTGAGTTGAAAAATATTTTTCACTGGATTATATTGTTATGTGGTTAAGTTAGTTTAATTGATTTTGACGTAAGATCAATGCTATAGCTCGATTGTTTGGTTGAGTAAGGTCTTAACCTAAAATGGTGCTCCAGTAGCGTTGTTTGTCTAAATGAGTAGCTGGTCCATCTATCCCTGACAATTGGGATAGATGGATCAGTGACATTTGGGATAGTTGGCCCACTTGAAAAGAACCTGGAATAGTAGGACCATATTTCTTATTAGGACTTTACTTCTAATATAAATTACGTGATCTTTATCCAAATTATTTTAAACACAAAGGTGTGTCCTGATACGTTGGTTTTTTTTTATGTTATAGGAAATTGCCTACGTTCTCTACCAGAAACCGCATGTCTGGGAGGGGAGAATGGTCTGAACGTAGCTTGGAAAATGCAGCCGGAGCTGTTTAAAGTAAGGAAATTGGAGTCAATGCTGCAGCAAAGGTGTTTGGAATGCCGAAAACAACTTTGAAAAGACGCATCAAGCTACAAAGTTTTAGTAAAGGTTCCATGGGAAAAAACTCATTGCTAGGAGTTGAAAATGAAAAAAAAATTCTTGTACACATAAAAAATTACGATCGAGGGGTGTTGCACTGAAAACTCTAATTCTAAATACTGATGAACTCAAAAAACCAAGAAAACACTTTCTACACTTTAAAACATAAACTTTATTTTAAAAAGGAACGTTATAAATAATTAACGGGTAACAATTCACTGTAGTAAAAAAACGATTCAAATTCGTAACGATTTAATTTCGCGAGCGATAGTTCTGTCGTATCCGATTTCCAAAATACTACTTAAACAAAGTCTCTAAATTGCAGAAAGTACCGAAATTTTCAAACAAAGAAATCAATTTGAACGAAGGATTTCGGTACTTTTCCTTTAACAAATTTAATTGTCTCTATCTAACTACTTACTATAATTGTCACTGTGAATGTTACGATATTCTACTACTTTAAATCTTCTATTCTGAATTGTGATCTCTTAATGACATTTACTTTGACATTTTCACTTTAAATGTCATAGTTGTTATTGTTTAGATATAAACAAGTGCGGGAGTGTAGTTCCGATTAAATAAACAACCGAATATGATAGTATCCAGGAAAAGTGACCGGGATTCGTGCGTCCAGCTGTTGTCAGATAAGTGACTTCATTTAGTTGACCTAAAACATCGATTCTTTGTGTTTTTTCTTTCATTTTCAGATGGTGAATAGCAGACAACAGCAATCAGCGATGCAGGAGCTAACTGGCGAGCAACACTCCAACCAGAGACTCAGTACGTTCTATGGCTTACTATTTAGCTGAAAACCTGCAATTGAAGCATAGTTTCAGTCATGAAACAAATCAAGCAGGCTACGGCTGGCTTTCTTTTTTTTTTTTTGTTCGCAATCCTGAACTGTTCATTCGGCAATCTGAAGGTGTGTCTGTTGCAAGAGCAAAAAGTCTAAATAAAATAGATGTCAAAGCGTATTTTGACACCTTAAAGAATGTTTTGGAAGAAAATGGTCTTAGAGATAAACCTGGCAACATTTTCAACATCGACGAAACAGGTTTACAGCTAAATAACAAACCAGGGAAGGTAGTTGCTTTGAAAGGTTCCAAGAATGTAACTTCTGTTACTTCAGGAGAAAAGTGTGAAACCATGTCAGTATTGGCAAGTGTGAATGGAGAGGGTACATTCTTACCACCTTTTTGCATAATGAAAGGAAAGAACCTAAAGCAGGAGTTTTGTGACGGTTTACCACCTGGCGCTGAAATAAAAATGCCGCCAAAGTCTAGCTATGTAATTAGCGATTTGTTTTTTTATTGGCTGAAAACCCATTTCACTCCAAGAAAACTAGCAGGAAAGGTGCTTTTCTCTTTAGACGGACATACATCACACACTAGCTGCATTGAAATGCTAGAGTTCGCTAAAAATAATCAAATAATTTTGATGAGTATTCCTCCCCACACCAGTCTTTGGCTTCAACCGTTAGACCGCGCTTTCTTCAAGTCTTTAAAAATGAACTTTTATTCTGCTTGCTCAAAGTACGTGACCAATAACCCTTCAAGGAAGATAAATCGACTGCAGTTTGGTGCGCTTCTTAGCATAGCTTGGGGTAAGTCAGCAAACGCAGAAAATGGAATAAGTGGATTTAGAACGTATGGAATCATCCCATTTGAACCTGATGCGATACTAGACTACGCTTTTTTGTCAGAATCAATGAACTCCAGGCCTCCAGATACGTCCCTTCTTTTTGAAAACGTTATCACTGGTGTTGATGTTGTTGGCTCCGGTAGTTCAAAAAATGATGCCACTGTTGCTTGTCCTAATAGCCCAAGTGATGATGTTGCTGTGGCAGGTTCTAATTCCTCAAGAAGCGGTTGTAGTGCTGGTACTTCAAGAAGCTTTGAAAATGTTCCTTTACCTGGACCTTCTGAAAAGCATCAGAATAAATCTGAAATTGTGACCCCTTCAAAGTTATTGGACAAACTACATCCAGTGCCTTGTGTCAACAAAGTTCAGACTGTGAAAAGAAAAGTTCAAATTATATCAACAGTGTTAAGCTCTCCAGAAAATATAACTGCTCTGAAAAAGAAAAAAAAATGAGAAAGAGTCAAAAATTAAAATAAAAGAAGAAAGACAGGGAGGAAAAAAGGAAAAACCGAGAGGAAAATAAAAGAGAAAAAGAGAAAAAGAAGCTAGAGAAAAGAAATGAGAACAATATGCAAACAACGATCAATAAAAGTAAGAGAACGTGAAGAAAAAAAGAACTAACGTCATCCTCAGATTCCGAAGATATTGATATCGACACAATTTGCAACGATCATCTTTATGAAAGTGACTGGGATGAAGATTTCTGTGTATGGTGTAAAGAGAACTACAACGAAACAAAACGAGATGAATATTGGATTAAGTGTGTGTCATGCTCCCGCTGGACACATGAAGGCTGTACAAGATTCGAGGATAAATGCGATTCCTGCGGAAAGCAAGATCCTCCAAATAAGATGACTGCTGCACGATTCAAATTTCTAGAAACTGAGTTATACTAGCTCTTTTTTTTCATTATTTTGATTGTCAAATCTGTTAATCATATCAAATAGTTTATAACTCTATACCCTTACTTTATAGCTTGGAATAAATAGTCTTTATACCTTTGATAACATGTATTTCTTGTGTTATATCCTGATTCAGTCACGTAAAATAGAGGTCCATCAATCCCTATTAGGTGGTCCATCCAACCCGAGTATGCTTGGGATAGACGGACCACCGAGCAAAACCAAAAAATTATCATAACTCCCGGTGTGATAAGCTTAACAACCACAAACTTCCTTACAATTGTTTAAAGACATATATACTTATTAAAAAATATAAAACTTATCCTAGACATTGCGAAATTTCGGAAAAAATAGCTTTAGAAAAACATGGTCCAACTATCCCGGACTTACTCTACTTAAAAAATGTTTTAAAATTTGGACGAGGTCAAGATACTGAAATGATTTTAACTTAAAACATTTAAATTTGTAGTGAATTCAAGGCGGAAATCACTTTAATACACTTAGAATGTTTGGTGTTTATTATAACTAGGATTTCAAAGAAAAACTGCTGTAACACATAGTCAGACAGACTTACGGACACAAAGACAAGTATTGATTTCAATAAAGGCCTTGTTAAATAGTACAAAGCCCTTAAAATTTTATTAATTTCTAGTTTCTATTCTATTTTAACATCATAAAAGAATTTTTTCTAGAATATATATCCATATACTCGTGAATCTTAAAAAGTTTTTTCATATATCCCTTTTGTTGGTAACTGGTTCAAGCTTTTTCCTCTTTATTAGGTTTATATCCTAAAATCAGCATCCATTATTTCCTCTTCACAATTTGAATGAAGTCATCTATCAAACTCAAAAATGTATAAGCTGACGACTCAAACTATTCGGCAAACCTCAATGGTTTATAGAATGATTCAATAGCTTGCATTCACCTCCTTCTGAAAAACGATTTAAGAGTCCGAATATTTTTTTTACGTTCATTCAATCCCCGCAACGCTATTGATGAAAATTTCTCAATAGACCTTATTTCCTTATCCATCTCTACATGATACTATGTTAAACCATTCAAACTTCTTGAAGGACCCCATCTCGTGACTATTTGGATGAGCATTAACTCTTTCTCAAGTGGTAAGAATTAAGCTGAATCATTGCTTAGCAAATTTAGGTTGGTTGAATTTCTTGAATGGCTCCAGGACTCTCAAGTGTTACAATTCTGATAAAATTGATAGTGGAAACAATAATCCGTCAATGGTTGAGAAGTAGAGCAAAGTCATTAGCATAGGAAGCTTATCGTAATAGCATGAAAAAAAGGATATATGAGAATACATAACAGAACAGAGTTATCGAATTCAGGACTCCTTTTGCAGTATCTAGCAGCGATTAGTTAAGCATACGACGTGAAATGGGTGGGAGAAGTGAGTTCTCTCAAAATCTGGTCCACATACATTGATGTCGCCTAAAAAGGAAGGAAAAGACATAAGAAAGATATTTACCATTATACTCTGCAATTTATTATAGGAAATCTGTACAAAAAAGAACATTTAAGGTCATTTGCTCGCACTTAGGGAAATCTTTTGTGCCTTCATAAAATCATAGTTCGTCCCAGATCATGTTTTGCCATTTTGCTTTATCTTATCTGTCGTTAAAGGGATGTACAAAAGGCTAATTTGATGAACAGACATCAAGGATTTTGACTAGGAAATTATACAGATTTCCTTTTGTAGGCTCTGCTTTTATATTGTGATATATATTTGCTTGAGATGCAATGTAAGGCATATTAATTTATTTTCAAAATTACGAATTCCTGGAGTGCCCTTGAATTAATTCTAATTCCAGTTTTTCATCTCAATTCCATTGCTCAAATTATGGCAATCACAAACGCTAATTCATTTTCTTTCGCTTGAAAAAGTTAATTAGCGAAATTTCAAACAATTCAAAATTTCGCGCTTGAGATTGTGCACGTTATGTCAATTGTCTGCATTCTACGATCCTGCCATTCGCATAGAATGCCATTTCGCACAATTTCAACAGCAATTAAATAGATTTGAGCTAATCCAGATCCAATTTCAATTGTAATTGTAAGAATAGTCATTTTACGACCATTTCCGATAATACTCGAGAAATACTTTGCACTAATTTGATTCAATTTTATGATTCTGGCGGCATACAATAAAATCCAACGCTCGCAACGCTTTTTATCCTGTCGCCTGTAAAAGCACTTTGGGGGTGATAATCACTTGCAATGAAATTTTCGTCTGTATTTCAAAACGGCAAACGGAATGCGGGTGGCACAGAAGTGATATGATGAAGGGCAAGGATAGCGTGAAGACGAAAACCACACAGCCATATGAACGGGTAGCCAGAGGAGATTCCATGAAGTTGGCTAGGTTGCAAAGAGTATACTGTACTGTAGAGTGCAGGTTGGAAGAATGTTGGAAAAGTGTTTGGCGAAATGGTCTTGGTGAAATCTTAGCGTTGTTTTAATTAGATCTTGCCATGAGCAGTAATTGTCTTGAAGTTGCTATTTTAGCTTATCACATAATTACTCGGGGGTAGGAAAGAATCTTGTGAGGCAGGAGTGGAAGTTTTCATGATATTTGGGATAAAACTAAGTTCGTAGTTATGCTAGATACATATGTACCTTCAGGCTAATCGTTGTTTTCAAGTGGGAGGTTTTGTTGCTACGTGTTGTCCAGATTAGAAACACAACACTGCTGTATGTAATTACGATCTTAAAGGTGCTTGCGTATAATTTGATCATAGATGTTAACATCCTCACGAAGAAGTAATGGCAAAAAAGTTTCTGGAAGCATTCATACATAGAAATTTCAGGCAAAATAACAAAAAGGGCCCAACATTACTAGAAACCTTAGCAAAAATAACTTTATAAGAAAGGTTAAATGTATTTTCGAGTAGAAAATTTTTTTATAAATGAAGATTAGATACATTTATAGGAAGCTGTTTTTAACAAATTTGGGTACTAAATATTCTACGCCAATTGTCCACAACTCTGTTCATATATATATATATATATATATATATATATATATATATATATATATATATATATATATATATATATATATATATATATATATATATATATATATATATATATATATGATAAAGCTCTAAGTTAGGGCTTCTCCTACAGAATTAATCAGTTCCATACGTTGCGGTTCTTTTACTTCGTTTGCAGATCTGGAATTTCAAGTGTCAGTATCCACTGAATCCTCCAATCGTTTTCTCAGTTTTTTCAGTGAATGCTTTCCTTGTACACAACGTTTCAATCTTCTCCTGAAAAATCGGTGCTTTTCCATCCTTTTTACATATCCAGCGCATTATAGTTTGCCAAATTTTAAACGTATTGTCGCGTGTATTTGGTTCGCGGCCAATAATTTAATGTTCCGGGAAAGTGAAAACGCAATGTCTCTTAAAAAAAGTTTATTTAATTCGTCAAAAATGCGCAATCACTTCACTAACAATTTCACAACTTTAATTTTCACTATTAAAATTCTACCTTCCACTTGTCCATTCTATCGCAATTGTCTACTAAAATCACTTCACACTCAAACAATCAATATCGCCTGTACTTTGCGTATCGCAGTTTTCTATCGCGGTTGTAATGAATGATCCCCCCATTCATTCAGCTCGCCTTTATATAGGGTCTCTAATTATTCAACTCAGTTCTCGTACATTGGTGAATAAGCGGGAGCATTCCAGCTTGAATTAATGGGCAGTGACTCACTTTTAGATGTTGATAATGCTTGTTGGGTTCGCGTGGTTTCTAGTAAATTCATTTGTTGATGTTCTTAATGATTGTGAAAACAATTGCGACAGTAGCTCGCAGAATTATTTGTACATGTAACAGTATGTTTTCCGTTGGGTCATTATCTAACTCATAAGTATTGTCAATATCACTGCATGCTTTGCTTTCAGGGTCTTTTGGAAGTAAAGGTTGATTCATTATCAGGTTTGATTTTTACTAGTCTTTTTTTGATAGACCACGTATGACTTCTGCCAAACTGTAATGTAATTTTCATTAAATATTGCTTGACATAGTATGATGGAAAGACTTACACCGCAACAACGTAATTGTTCAACTGTATTACGAAAAGCAGCATTCTGTGAGAAATGTTTTTCGGGCTCTTATAGCATTTTATGTTGTGCATCGTTGGCCTTCCGAAATCACTATAGCCAATACCATCCATAAATTTGAGACCCAGCATATATTATTGGATAATACTCGACCGATTAGACCGCATCCAGCACACATTGAGGAGAATATAGCGGCTGTAGGTGAGAGTGTGGCTGAAGACTGTGACGAATCAAACACGTCGCTCAAAAATTGGACCTTCAGAATGGACCATTTACGGCGTGGTCCCGGTTAATTTTCAAATGAGATAATCTTTAAAAAATAAATGTCATAGACTGTTCTTTCAACCCACAAAAAAAATGTTTACTATAGAATTCAGCTTTATGCCTTTTGTTTGAGATTCAATACCAAACCTCATAATGAATCAATATATATGTAATATTCGAGACTTCGCATTCATACAACAGCAATGGCTTCATGAGTCGATTTTGTAAATGGAGCTTATTTTATCTGTGTTCATCTCTGGACATTTAAGTAGATAGTACTGGAACGTAGACCTGCTTGTCTATGTGCTTTCTATCAGGATAGACTCTTAAGTGTGATAGGTTGGTGCCTGCTCAGCTAAATTTTTTTCGTATCTTTCTTTGCCTCTGGTTTTAGTTAGAGAGTGGAAATACACAAAAACTTTGTGTCCTCCACTCACGATTTGACATATATGGTCTGAAAAAAATAATGAAGGAAGGTGTTTATAAGTACAACAAAAACAATGAAATTTTTTCGTGGTAAGGAGGTGAATGCCCATTCACGCACAGAGTATAGGACTCCCATGCTCGCAAGAAAGTGACTGGACTACCCACTTAACACCTCCCCTGTGAACCTGAGAAAACAGCCTGGAACCATTTGACACATTACTGCGGGCCAGGTCTCGTTTTGTTACGCCGTGAGGCGCCTTCAAGCGATCCCCCAGCCCCAACACGCCTGGCTGCTGCGAGTCCCTTTTATCTTTTAGGACTGCCCAAAGGTGATGTCCAACATGGTTCCATTTGTCAACCGTTTCGAGCATCACCGCGACTATATTATCCGGGGTGAGCTCTCTCGTCTCCCTGTAGAGAGCTCCTCGCAGCCTGTTCCATTTTATGCACGCAAAAATGTGTGGCAGACATTGTTTTCGTCTCCTGGGCAATACCAACAAGCGGGAGGACCGTGACTTACCAATCTTGTGCAGATAAAACTGAAAACACCGATGCCCGCTCAAAAACTGGATCAGATAGAAGTCAGTCTCACCATGCCGTCGATGTAGCCACATTCTTACATCCGGGATGAGGCACGCATTCCACCTTCCCTTTGTGCAATTCACCCAATATTGCTACCAATCGTTGAACGAGCGCTGTCTCTCCTTGCAAACAACAGTCTCCCTTGCATAGCGTGGCGCTCTCTAGCAAGGAAAACAACTGGTAGACGCCTACAATGACTCTCACTGCCAAATCAGAGACTGTCGGATACGAAGGTGCAATCCTCAGTGCTCCTCTTCTCTGTACCTGTGCCAAACGTTTCCGGTATACCTCCTTGCTGAGAGCCTTCTCAGCCGTTGCCCTGATTTGCTCAGAGTAACTCATCTTCGAGTTGACCAGTAGCCCCAGGTACTTCGCCAATGGCTTTGATTCGATTCGTAAGTCTCCAATATTAATCATCCTTAGTCTTGGGATTCTCTTTTTTTTCAAGATGAACACTTCGGTTTTCTCTAGTACTAAACTGAGCCCGTGAGCAGTCATCCAGTCCCTCACTCATCGCATTGGCATACCTAGTCTAAGTTGCACCTGTTCAACGGTGCGTCCAGCAACTAGAGCCGCAACATCATCCACATAGCCGACCAAGCGCGACTTATCTGGCATCTCGAGTCTAAGTAGCCCGTCGTAAGACACGCTTCATATGTCCGGACCAAGGATAGATCCTCGATAAACACCCGATGTGATTTCCATCTTTCGTTGGCCGTGTGACGTGTCGTAGAGCGGTCCTTTAAGTAGTCCCTCAAAGCCGCATTAGATATTCTGGAACTAGAAAAGAGTTTTCCAGCAGCTCAAATTCTGTCAGTGAGTCTTCCCTTGATGAGCTTCTCTGGCACTTTCCCAGCCATGTCTAGCATGCATAACGAGTGGTATGCAAACGGTAGTTCGGGATTTTCCTTCCCCTTGCTGATCAGCACAAGCCTCGACACCATTCATCGTACCGGGAAACCCCCGTCCCGAAGGCAGGCGTTGAATGTGCTGAGCAGCAAGTCAGGACAATGGTGATAGACAAGCCGTAACACCTCAGCTGGAACACAATCTGAACCTGGAGCCTTCCTCCCTTTCAGCGAAAGGACTGCCTGCTCCGTTTCTGGCTGTGTGAATAGTGGACACTCGACTGCTGTTTCACCATGGACAGCGTCAACATGGACGGGATAGGCAGGGAAGAGTGCCCGCACTATCTCGTCCGCATCATGCATACAAGGCTTCCGTAGGGCACCAATCTTCCGCATAACTAGCTTGTAGCCAAGTCCCCATGGATCCCTGTTCATATTGTCCACTATATCTTGCCAGAAGGAGCCTTGCTGTTGTTGATCAATTTGCGAAGGTGTTTCTCGGCCGACTAATATGCCGCTGCGCGGTTGCTTGCCTCGTCCCGGTTCCGTGCCCGTTGGGCCTCACGCCGAAGCTTGCGACTTTCCCTTTACTTTTCAGCGATTTCAGTTGACCACCAGTACACTGGGGGCTTGCCGGGCCGGGGTTTTTGATAGGGCATAGAAGCTTTGAAAACAGTCGTGATGATGCTCATTATAGAGTTCACCACGTCTTGAGCTGCCAGTTCTTCCATCGCTTCCGAAACCCCCTGCAGCGGTACACCTGCTGTGAGAACCTGGAACCTCGATGTCCATTCTCCCGATGTTCCATCCAATTGTAGAAAGCCGAGAGCACGGACGTCGGGAGACAACATCGCTTATCTCAAGCAGAATGTACTGATAATCACTGGCTGAGTAGTCCTCTAATACACTCCGGTTGTGTATCCTTCGTACTAAGGACTGCGAGGCAAATGTCACGTCCGGTATGTTTCCTTGACAGCCAATACGCGGCAGGTTGGCGTATTGCCGGTGTTTAATACGACGAGCGACGTCCTGGCTACCATTTCTAGGACTCGTTTTCTCCACGGATCAGTTATT
Organism: Odontomyia ornata; assembly: GCA_963969285.1. Lineage (NCBI taxonomy): Eukaryota > Metazoa > Arthropoda > Insecta > Diptera > Stratiomyidae > Odontomyia > Odontomyia ornata. The sequence continues at coordinate 66,906,918 of OZ017741.1, read as the reverse complement.
CGATTGCTTTCGCGTTGAAGTCTCCCCCAACGAGCACGTTCCCGTCTGTGTTCGAAACAGTGCCCTCCAAAGCCTGAAGCTTGGCTTGGAAAGATGAGGTCGATTCGTTCGGCGTTAGGTACACACTAAAGACGGTGGTCCCTGAGCGCCGTACCCACACGAAACCACCTCCACGTCCACAGTTTTCTGCCTAGAAATCACTATTTCGAACCCAGATGGCGGCAGTACCAGTTTCATCAGGATACCGTGACGCTGAACTTTTATCATGGGGTTGCTGACTCAGCAGCAAGAAGTCGGATTTCATGTCCCTCGCAAACTGCTAAAGCAAATTTTTGGCGGTTGAACTGCGGTATGGGTTTAGCTGCAGGATGCGGGTCACCAAAGTTCTAATTTTGCCTTGGCTACGGCTTCCTGGGAAACCCGGCATTTTCCTGATCCCAGGACGTGTCCAAAATCGGGTCTTGGATTAGTATCCTTACAAAGAATACAGTGTGCCTCCTTGGCACACTCTTTTCTTTTATGTCCCATTTCACCGCATTTTTAACACAGAGAAATACTATCGGGTCCTTTGCATACTTGTGTGGTGTGACCATAGCCAAGGCATTTGAATTATTGAAGAGGCGTTGCTCTTCGCCGTTCCCTTGCTTGTCTTTAACGATGCGTCCAATAAGATGGGAGCCAGCTGGTCTCCGTGAAATGTTTGGCCACAAATACCGTTTACGCCTTACAATGTCAAATTTTTGTAACGGGCTGCTCTTCGCTGAACATGCCTTTGACATACGACATCGATGGGTTAATTTGATCAGGTAATGATCTGAGTTACAATTGGCTCCTCGGTAGGTACGGACGTCAAGTATGCTCGAGCCCCAAGGTTGTTGGATAAGAACATGATCGATCTGGTTTTGTGTGTTGCCATCAGGTGATACCCAGGTCATTTCATGAATGTGTCGATGCGGGAAGCAGGTCGAACGTATGACTAGATTTCTGCTACATGCAAAGTCGATCAGGCGCTGGCCGTTGTCATTTGTTTCATCGTGGAGGCTATATCCTCCAGTCGCTCTCCGATGAAATAGCTCTTACCAACATTCGCATTGAAATTACTCAGAATTATTTTTGTGTCGTTTGTGGACAATGAGCCGACTAGTCTTTTCAGGTGATTGTAAAACGTTTCCTTCGTTTTTCGTCCTTTTCTTCGGTCGGGGCGTGGCTACTTATCAGCCAGATTTTGAAGAATTTTGCTTTTATACGGATCGCACATAACCGTTCATTGACTGCCATAAAATCAATAATGTGCGATTTAACCTATCCACAATGAAGGCCACTCTGAATTCTCTTTTTTCAGTAGGCTTCCCACTTCTGAATATTGTGTGCGATCTCATGTCTTGAATGTCGTTTCCAGTCTAATTCGTTTCCTAGACTGCCAGTATTTTTAATTGATATTGGCTAGCCTGTTGTAAAAGGTCCTTAGCAGCGCCGGGGTAATTGAGTGATCTGACATTCCAGGATCCAATGCCATGGTCCTTTTTTCGTTTAAGAGGTCGTTGCCGTAAGTCCAATCCATTCTGAGGCCTATCTGCAGGTTTCGAAACATTTGAAGATTTTCCAGGGACGGGGAGTTAGCCGGTCACCCAACCTCCATTCCGGCGGCATGGTTATTACGTCGATTCTGTTACCAGGCGCGGAAGATCCACCTTCACCTTCTTACGCCCTAACAAAGGAGGTGTAAGTAGAATTTAGTAGCAGAGCTGTAGATGTATTTACAGTTATTGGCATTTCTCGGCATTTCATGTTACATTATTGGGGAACCAGTAAACCCAATGTGCACCCCGAGAGCAGTAACGACCGCTTAATTGGGCGGTTTGGGATGAGTAATCATGGAAGGTTTGGGCTGGGGAAACAAGGGGTTCCCTCCTCCTTTCTCAAATGGGCTTGGGACCGTCTATGGCGGAGTTTTTGCCCTTCTTTAGTTTTACATAATTATCAAAGCGTCGCCTACGAGTACGGTCCGATAAGTACTTTGCCTCACCGCCCAGTGGTACCACTATCGCAACAGAGGTTTGCAATTCTTGTAGATAGCTACTGCCAAAATTTCTGCCGAATTGGACTAGTAATTGTTGGAAGCGAGCGTGTCCACGGATTTTAGAAAAATGGAGAAAGAGTAATATCGGTAGATGATTTGATTCTTGTTTTTGGAAGGGAAACCGCGCAGCGAAATCAAAAGGTACTTAGTTGCTGTGTACGGTGACTCTGTTCCTGCGACGATAACCGTAAAAAATTGAGTTAACGAATTTCAACGTAATTGCGCCCCGAAAGCGGCTACTACGGAGGATAGCGTGATAAAAATCTACGTGCTTGTATTGGCAGACCGCCGATTGAAAGTGCGCGACATAGCTGAGACAGTAGGAATCTCAAAAGACTGCGTGGGTTATATCCTGCATGAAAGTTTGGGCATGAGAAAGCTTTTGGCGTAATGAATGCCACGCTTGCTCACTCCGGACGACAAACGCAGCATTTCATCATTTTGTCACCACTACCGAAACATGGTTTCATTGATGTACACCAGAGATCAACGAGTAGTCGAAACAATTGACTTCACTCGGCAAACATGCTCCAAAGAAGGCGAAAACTGTCCTATCGGCCGGAAAGGTGATGGCCAACGTTTTCTGGGATTCACAAAGTGTGATCAGTATCGATAACCTGGAGAAGGGTAAGATGGCCACACGGCTCTACTATACCAAATTATTGAACAAATTTGACGCCAAGTTGCAGAAAGAAGGCCCCATTTGGCAAAAAAGTGATCTTTCATCATTACAAAGCATCGGCTCACACCTCCGCCATCGCCATGGCCAAATTGCTCGAATTTGGTTACGAACTGCTGCCCCATTCACTTTATTCTACAGATTTGACCCCGTGCGACTTCCTTTTGTTTCCAAACTTGAAAAAGCCACTAAACGGAGAGAAATTTGAGTTAAATGAGGGGGTCATTGCCACCATGGCCTACCTTGTAGACCTCGAGAAAACGTATTTTTCAGGCGTGTGAGCTGAGGGGAAATTATGTAGAGTAATAAATCGCCACTTTATCAAAAGTTTGTTTTTATTTGGTAAGCCAAGTAAATATTGGACTGCCCTCTAATTTCGATTGGATTAGAGTAGCTTAAATTTTAAGCGCAACTGTTTGGGATTGGTAACGCGGATGAACTTGAATCGATTGATTCTCATTTAAATTTGTTAGGAAATTGTAAAATTGGAGGATTAAAGTTATATGCAACGAAAAATGTTGAAACGTGTGTAAAATCGGGCAACTTTTCAGTGGCTAAATAAATTTAATGGAGCATTATGTCTACCATCATCAGACCCTTGAGTGCTTGCTCGCCAAATCAACTGGTCAACAAGCAGCTGCAAAATTTATTCGACTATTGACCTCTACGGTCAAGCTACGAAAACAAAACAAAGATCATGACGCAGTCTAGGAAAAATACCTCAAATTCACAAAATATCACACTTGGCGAATACAGTATTGAGAATGTCAGCGAATTTGTGTATTTAGGCGCCAAAATAACGAAAACGGGCAATGAAAGAGACGAGGTACGCCGAAAAATACAGCTCGCAAATAAAATATTCTATTCAGTATTGACGATCTTGAAGACCAGTTGCATACACAGGAAAACAAAGCTCCAAGTATACAAATCTGTGAATAATTGGAGCGAAGCGAGACAGGGACCAATGGCAAATTCGATACAACCATGAACTGTATGAGATTTTTGACAAACCGGAGGTCTCAAGGATTGTAAGGCTACGGAAGCTGCAATGGGCTGGACACATGAATCATATGGACGAACAACGGATACCCAAGAAGGTATTCGTTGGGAGAACTGAAGGCCGGCGGCCGGTGGAGAAACCTAGGAAACGCTGGTCTGACTCAGTCGACGAAGACAGTTCATCGCTGTTCAGATTTCAAAATTAGAAGACGCGGTCAATGGACCGAGACAGTCGGAGGCGCTGTTTGCAGGAAGCGAAGGCCCAAAAGGGGCTGTAGTGCTAAGAAGAAGAAGACCTGTACGGTATCGCTTGTTGTCACGGCTCTCTACTTTACGTGTAAGTCGATTGCGAGGTCGACATTGTTATGTTGTGAAAACATTTTTCTCCAGTCTTAAAAAACATTTTACTTCTTCTTGTACGTAGCACTACAGCCCCTCTCAGGCCATCGCTTCGTTGAAGACACTTTTTTGTCTTTTGTGGCTGATTTTATCTATAAAGCCAGCAAGTTCGTGAGTTGGTTTCTTCTCCAAAGCTCTCCAAAGCTTATTCTTATTACCTTGTATGTCGTCTTCTTTTTCAGTATCGTCAGCTCCACATTGCAAAGAAATTGCCACTTAAAATGTTTTGCAGCTTTGTTTGCTACTTATTGTTATTTTTTGTAATTTATTTCACCTCTTTTTTGTGTTTATATTGGTTCATATGCTTTGGTTTTTGATTTTTCGTTACCCTTTTCTATATTAATTCTTCGAGAGACAAGACTAGTCGGCTGAGCTACTCATTTCCTCCCCTCATTGTTCTGAACTAGTCAGAATTTGCAGTTTTCTTGCACTATTATCAGAATTTTCTTACTTTTTTATATCCAGTCAGTATTATAATCAACTGTGTACTATTCGTTTCACCAGACTCTCCCAACGATGGCTACAATGTGCTTTCAACGTTTTAATGGATTCAGGATGTTTTGAAACAAAGCCAAACGTAGTAAAAATTGAAATTCTCAGTTACAGAATTACTTCTGCATATGCTAAAGTATCAACCATCAAGTACATTGTTGGTTTCTCACAGAAAAAAGGCATCAATACATGAACACTCACTTGAAATTAAATAATGCACAAAGGGCAGGAAAAATCAACACTTGCACGTATAAAAACTTATATGAAACATATGTACTTGTATATTAAATATTGGTTTTTAAATGTTCTACGCATACATAAAACTAGAACAACTTTGACGCTATGAAAACTATGTAACTTGAAGCAAAGAATGATTGCCTTCATAAATTATTGGATCTTTTTTATAAAACTTCTAATCATCATTACCGTTTATAACGTTTCAGCAATAATTTTCAGAAAACAGGCCAACAAACATGGGTGAATAATAACCACATTAAATCAATTTTCCCGACTAACTATTGAATAAATTGAAATCGGGCCGGAAACCATACATCATGCTTTCATACTACGTTCGGTGAAAAAAAAATACCCTGTCCATTTAAAGGTTTCATAAATCGTCCCAAACCACAACACATCCACTTGATCAAATCGAAAAAACTTCAACATGACCGCATTTTCATCATCCATCATAACTGCGAATGTAAAGTAAAAGTTTTGTTGCATTTTTTTTTTTTTTGAGTTTTCCGAGAGCCTAATTACCGTGAAAGGATATGAACACATTTCAGTTTTTCACAACTTAACTGTAATGTAATGGAGACCGTGACTGTTGAAAATATTCAATGGTAACTTTGTTGAATTAAGGAAGGTTGAAAGCAATTGAGTTTTGTACTTAGTTTTAAAAGGCCTACATAATTTTTGACATAATACGAAAGCATTGAATAAAGCCCTGAATATTTTTTGTGGGGCATAGTAGTTCTTTCTACTTTTATCTATTCTCATATCCTGAGAATAATTGACATGCAAAACATCATTCGAAACATGTCCGAAATAATTACGAATTCAAACAATTTATCGCTATCCCCTTATCAATCGCCTTTTGTGCTCGACCCATTAAAGGCCAAGAACCGAATAATGATATTCACTCAATTGTCCTGAAAAACGCACATACACACAACAAGGATAAATGCATATAAATGAGATTGTTCTTTTTCCCATAAGTTTTCTCCCTGTTTTTCGTTTATTTTTCGTCAGATGCTTTTTATACTTCCGTTCACACTGCCAACATCGTTTTGTACATACAAACACAAAAAGGCTCCGAAACAGGAGCGAAATGGGCCAAATTTTTTCGTATCCAAAGGTACTTTGTTACTTCCACCCGCACTTGGTGTTTGCCGGTAAAATGCTGGTCCTATTAGCATAATGGCTTGGCTTGGATGTTCGAGTATTAGGAAAGTCAGTAGTTGCGCCTGGAGGAAAAGAATAGAGGATGAAGTCGCATTTGAGGACGCGACTATTACTGCCGCCAGATAAGATAACAAAAATTGATTACTTTTGAAATTCTAATAGAATACGCGAATGAAACTGGCAAAAGAGTTTTTTCTTCCTTCCCACAATGTGTTATGCTGGATTGAAGACATGTTACGAGTGACGACGTGTTTTGATTATATTATGTGATTGCTTCTGATTTCATTTTTTTGTTGGCATTTTGCCGCTTCTGAAGGGAAGTCGGAAGATGAAAATGCTTTGTTGCCTGAAATTATGGGTATGAAAAAAGTTGGTTTTATAAGTAATGGTTGTCTTGAAAAGGAAATTTGTGTAATGAGTAGAATATGTAACTCGTTCAAAATGAAACATTGAACGCAAGGGCGTGGGGTAAGAAAAACTGTATCTTGAGCACATTGAATTAATTTGTAATTAAGGGTAACGATATTTTCAGTCCATACGAGTAGATCAGCTAAATTTATGTTCCATAAAGAATAAAATTCTTTGCTAACAGAGTTAGTTTAAAAAATTCAAACATTTTGAAACTAAATCATCGAATATATCGATGTGAAGCTATTGAGAACAAGTAGTCAAGTACATTTAAACTTGCCTACTTGCACCACAGAGGAGTTAAGAGTTACGCTTAAAATCTAACCTACTTTATGTTGAAAAAATTGCAACTTTGTTAGGCACAAAATGAATTATGTTCGCCATGAAATGCTCACCATGGAATGGTTCCGCAAGGTGGAGGGTTAATAAGGGGCTTATCAAGTGAGACTACGACTCGCCACAGCCCCAAAAACTGCTTTTGCCGCTTGCCAACTTGCGAAGTTGCAAATAATTCACAACAAGTCGCAATGAGAAGTCTGAGAAATTAACGAAACCAAAGCGGACTGCAATCGTATGCACCAACAATTCTCGAGTTAGCCAACCCTAACCACTCGTACAATTTTACCAAACCCTTGGAAATTCATTAACTCACACTGGACTCGAATAGTCGGAGCGAAGCTAGACGGGGACCAATGGCGAATTCGATACAACCATGAGCTGTATGAAATTTTTGACGAACCGAAGGATTGTAAGACTGCGGAAGCTGCAATGGGCTGGACACATGAATCGTATGGACAAACAACGGATACGGTTCCAGGCTAGGTTCTCAGATTGACAGGGGAGGTGTTTAGTGGGTAGTCCAAGGGTATCCTCCATGGGAGTCCCACACTGCCAGACTCGGCGGGCGTAAATGCCTTCACCTCCCTACCACAAAAAAAAAAAAACGGATACCCAAGAAGGTATTCGTTGGGAGAACTGAAGGCCGGCGGCCAGTGGGAAAACCGAGGAAACGCTGGTCTGACTCGGTCGACGAAGACAGTTCATCGCTGCTCGGATTTCAAAATTGGAAGACGCGGTCAACGGACCGAGACAGTTGGAGGGGCTGTAGTGCTAAGAAAAAGAAGAACACTGGACTCCACTATTGAAAACTGAAACTTTTTCTCAAATAAGCGAAAAGATACTGACTTACCACATCGCATCTGAGCCAAGTTTACAATTCATTACTCTATAAGTTTGGCAATCGTGCTTCGTTTCAAGATACACCTTTCGTGACTGTATAAAAGATGAATTTACTAACCACGATATTTACAAAGAACATCCAGTCAAACACTTACAATTTTTTTTACCAATATTTTTTCATACTTGCTAGGCTATTTGTCCTAAATCCAAGGTGGCCCCTGTCTACCTGCCAGTTTCTTTAGTTGATTCTAGTTTTAAAGTTAGTTTCCGTTGCCAGCTGTCTTCCTTCCTTCTGACTTGCTTCGTTTTGTTTTGCTCCGGGATATCTATCCTTCTCGATGTCTAAGCGTTGAAAGAGGGCTTGAACCCCTCCTTCAGTTCCCACTTCACCTGCGTTGTAACCACCGTTACTTTTGTCCGGTTTTTGTTTGACTTTCGGTGGATTCGACCTTGATTGCCACACGCGCATTGCACCAGTGGTTCTCAAAGTGGCTCCATTGCTTTCAGTAGTTATGTTCATGCATCGCACTCAGCTTACCTCTTTCTTAGCATTATTGGCGTAGAAAATGCAGCCAGACTAGAATGCAATAGATGAAGAAAATTCTTTGGCAAGCAACTGTTGGCTACAAGGAGGTGGTTTGCACAAACGTTTGATGTGATTTGATTTGTCGGTTCTGTAATTAAACGAATTCATTTTTGTATCTAACTTTACCTTATTTTGGATTATGTTGGTAGATTCCAAACGCCCAAGTTTGATCAATGATTTAGTGAATTCATCCTTTTGAACTAATTTGTATAGATGACTTATGGGGTCGCGTAATGCCGGTTTATGATCCAATAATTTAATAGTACCATTTATTCGACTCGTTGCTAGTTTAAACAAAATTTAAATTCTATCCAACCGATACGATCATCCAAATGATTGGATATATTTTCAACAATTAAAATATAAGCGGGAATATCTAATATTACCAGTTATAGATTTTGGCAAATTGTACTCCGTTTGTTTGCTAGGCTCATATCACAACATGAGGATTTTTTCTCCTCTACAATTTGAAATGCTGCAGCTATCCGCTAATAGGTATCTCATTTTATGGACTTCATACCTGTATAATATGAATTTTAAATCATTCTCCGCTGTTATTAACTGATTTTCCGTTGATACATCCTATACTAATTCGGGTTGGCGGTTAAATGATACTCAATTCATTACATCAACAATTCCTTGATTAATGGGGTTTGCCGTTATGTTCATCGTGTACTGAGAATCGTTTTTGAATTAGTTGATAAATTTAAATGTGAGCATTTCAAGTCTTTACACATTTCTCCAGTCGAATTTTTGATTTTTTGTATCACATTTGTTGAAGTTTTCAATGAAGATATGACATGCAGCCTTGGTATGACCAGGAGTTGCCTTTGCTTCAATTTCATAGCATACTTCAAAGTAAGACCAAGCTTTTGATCAAATGGACACCTTTTCGCGTGCTCCAGGTCTGGGTCAATCAAGACGGCTTCCTCTATACTTGGGTTCGCAAGGATATATATAAATATATATATATATATATATATATATATATATATATATATATATATATATATATATATATATATATATATATATATAAATATATATATATATATATATATATATATATATATATATATATATATATATATATATATGTATATATATATATATATATATATATATATATATATAAATATATATATATAAATATATATATATATATATATATATATATATATATATATATATATAAATATATATATATAAATATATATATATATATATATATATATATATATATATATATATATATATATATATATAACGAGCATTCAAAAATAAACGAGAAATGTGTATACCACTCATGAACTCTGGCACGAGATAGACAATCATCAATATAAACTTTTTCATCAATTCAAATGTTTCGGTAAACGTTTTACCGATTTTAAAACAGAATTTGTTCGAAACTCATTTTTGTACCGATGACACAAACATGCTGTCACTTTAGATGCAATAACTTCGCTTCCATTAGGCTGAATGTCACCGAACTTTCACTGAAAGTCAGGGAGGGATGTAAATTTCCAATGCACAATCGGACTCACAGATGTCGCTACCAACAAAAGTCTTCTTAAATATATATATATATATATATATATATATATATATATATATATATATATACATATATATATATATATATATATATATATATATATATATATATATATATATATATATATATATATATATATATATATATATATATATACATATATATATATATATATATATATATATATATATATATATATACATACATATATATATATATATATATATATATATATATATATATATATATATATATATATATATATATTTGTTCGAAACTCATTTTTGTACCGATGACACAAACATGCTGTCACTTTAGATGCAATAACTTCGCGCTTCCATTAGGCTGAATGTCACCGAACTTTCACTGAAAGTCAGGGAGGGACGTAAATTTCCAATGCACTATCGCACTCACAGATGTCGCGACCAACAAAAGTCTTCTTGAATATATATATACATATATATATATATATATATATATATATACATATATATATATATATATATATATATAAATATATATATATATATATATATATATATATATATATATATATATATATACATATATATATATATATATATATATATATATATATATAAATATATATATATATATATATATATATATATATATATATATATATATATATATATATATATATATATATATAAATATATATATATATATATATATACATATATATATATATATATATATATATATATATATATATATATATATATAACATATTTACAGGGTGGGCCATATGGTAGTTTCTTCTTAAATCAAATATTGTTTTGACATTGACAGCTCAAAATTATGTTAGTGAGTTAGTATTAACCTTCCGCGGCACAAAATGAATCAATATTGAATTCTTTTTTCCAAAACAAGTCCTGTGTTGCTCAAACAGTGCGATTTTTGAAAAGAAGTTTTAGCCGAAACGAGGCACCCACTGCGCCTACTGTATACAATCTTGTGAAGAAAGTTCATGAGACAGTCACCGTACTCATACGGGTCGCATCCTTGGAGAATGTAGCGGCTGTAGCCGAGAGTGTGCGACTCTATCCGAGAACATCAATTCGCCATCGATCGCAGCCACGCAGCATTAGTCGCAAGAGCCCGAGAAGAATTTAGCCCTAAGTCATCAGATTATTTGCTTATAAGATCCAAATGGCTCAGGAATTGAAGTCCAATGACCATCCACTTTGTTATCGCTTCGCAGTTTGGTCATTAGAGCAGCTCGAACTGTATGCCGATTATTTTCAAAAATTCATTCTTTCTGATGAGGCACATTTTCACCTCGGCGGCTATGTGAACAAAGAAACCAGCCAAATCTAGGGCTCGCGAATCCCACACGTGATTGCAAAGAAGCCAATGTATTCTAAGCGAGTGACAGTATGGTGTGAATTCTGGAGTGATGGCATCATTGGACTGTGTTCTTTGAAAATGCAGCTAGAAATGCTATTTTGGTCATTGGAGAGTGCTACAGAGGCATGATAACCGACTTTTTGTAGCTGGAGGTTGAGTATTTAGACTTGACTGAACTTCGGTTTCAACAGGATGTCGCGCCATGCCATACAGCTCATCAAACAATTGATCTTTTGCAAACAAAATTCGGGAATCGTGTAATCAGCCGCATTTGCGATGTCAATTGGCCGCATGAAAGCTGCGATTTGACACCGTTGGACTGCTTTTTATGGCGCACTATGAAAAATTGATGTTATAGGGAAAATCCACAAACAATTCAAGCCGTGAAATTGAATGAATATTCAACAAAACGTTGCTCAGCAAGACCCGAAACCATCAATAATGTCTTGGAAAATTGGACTGAGAGGATGGCCTACTGTCACACCAACGTGGCAGCCATATGAATGATATTGTATTTCGCAACTAACAAAAAGGATTTTTCTTACGAATAAAGCAAAAATATAAGAAAAAAAGATTTTTGTTCATTTTATTGCATTTTAAAAAAGAAACGCATTTTAAAAAAAACGCGGTCGGGCCACATACTGGTCGAATTCGGAACAGAGGCCAAGAATAGGGAAGCATTCTGCGACGCGGTAGAGAAAGTCCTCGGGAAATGCGCAGCTATAGCCTCGCTCGAGCCGATGGCAATGATCGAAATAAGAGACATTGATTGTGCCACAGATCTGGCCGAGGTGGAAGAGGCCATCAAAAGGGCATTCTCTAGCGTGGGCGGAATCAAGGCGAGGCTGACACCAAAAAACCATAGGGGACAGCATGGCCATAATTGACTTGACCGAAAAGGACGCCAAGCAATTCCTGAACAAGGGCAAAGTATGAATAGGGTGAGTTGTCTGTAGGATACGGCAAAGAGCATTGCCTCTTCAATGTTTCAAATGCCTTGACTATGGTCACGCCACACAAGTATGCAAAAGACCCGATAGGAGTTCTCTTTCTTACAAATGTGGTAAAATGGGACATAAAAGAAAAGAGTGTACGAAGGAGGCACACTGTATTCTTTGCAAGGATACTAATTTAATCCAAGACCCGATTTTGGACACACATTGGGATCAGGAAAATGCCAGGTGTTCTAGGAAGCCCTAGCCAAGGCAAAATCAGAACTTCGATGAACCGCATCCTGCAGCTAAACTAACACCGCAGTTCAACCGCCCAAAGTCTGCTTGAGCAGTTTGCAAGGGGCATGATAGCTGACTTCTTGCTGCTGAGTGAGCAACATCATGACAAAAGTTCAGCATCACGCTATCCTGATGAAACTGGTACTGCCGCGAAAGCAATCGAATGGGGCATGCCTCAAGCAGATCCGCGGGTAAAACGAATCCTGGAAATGGCGACCAGGACGGCACTTGTCGAACTTAACTCCGGAAAAATGCTGACTTTCCACCGTATTGGCTGTGAAGGAACCATACCGGACGTAACATTCGCCTCAGAGTCCTTAGTACGGAGGATACACAACTGGAAAGTATTGGAGGAATACTCAGCCAGTGATCATCAGTGCATTCTGCTTGAGATAAGTGATGTTGTCTCCCCGACGTCCGTGCTCTCGGCTTAATACAATTGGATGGAACATCGGGGCTCTCACAGCAGGTGCACCACTGCAGGGAGATCCGGAGGGGACGAAAGAACTGCCAGCTCAAGACGTGGTGAACTCAACTATGAGCGTCATCACGATTGCTTGCAATACTTCTATGCCCCGTTGAAGGCCCCGGCATGGCAAGCCCGCAGTGTATTGGTGGTCAACTGAAATCGCTGAAAAACGATGGGAGTGTCACAAGCTTCGGCGTGAGGCCCAACGAGCGCGGAACCGTGACGATTCAAGCAACCGCGTAGCAGCATATAAGTCGGCCAGGAAATGTCTTCGCAAATTGATCAACAGCAAGGCTCGCTGCTGGCAAGATCTAGTGGACAATGTGAACAAGGATCCGTGGGACCTTAGCTACAAGCTAGTTATGCGGAAGCTTGGTGCCCTACGGAAACATTGTGCTGAAAAGATGGACGAGATGATGCGGGCACTCTTTCCCGCCCATCCCGTCTGTGTTGACGCTGTCCATGGTGAAGTAGCAGTCAAGTGTCCAATCTTCACACTGCCGAAGCTGGCAGAGACAGTCCTTTCGTTGAAAGCGAGAAAAGCTCTAGATCCAAATGGTGTTCTAGCTGAGGTGTTGCAGCTTGCCTATCAACATTGTCCTACGGGACGGGGTTTTCCCGGTATGATGGAAGGTAGCGAGGCTCGTGCTGATCAGCAAAGGGAAGGGAAATCCCGAATCACCGTCTGCATACCGCCCGTTATGCATGCTAGACACGGCTGGGAAAGTGCTAGAGAAACTCATCAAGGGAAAACTCACTGACGCGATTCGTGCTGCTGGGGACCTATCTCCTCAGCAGTATGGCTTAAGAGTAGGACGTTCTACGATTGATGCAATTGCAGAGATGGTGAACGTGGTCCAAAAGGCAGAGGCATATAATCGCACCAAGCAACGGATCGTCCTGTTGGTGACACTCGACGTCAGGAATGCCTTCAACTCCGCTAGATGGGTGGATATTCTGGATACGCTGGGAAACCCTTTTCAAGTTCCAGAATATCTAATGCGGGTTTTGAGGAACTACTTAAAGGACTGAAGCCTGCTCTATGAAATGAAACCGGGCCAACGAAGGATGGTTGTTACATCGGATGTTGCCCAGGGATCTATCCTTGGTCCGGACCTATGGAACGTGTCTTACGACGAGCTACTGAGACTTGAAATGCCAGATGAGTCACGCTTGGTCGGCTATGCAGAAGGTGTTGTAGCTCTGGTCAATGGACGCACCATTTAACAAGTGCAACTCAGGCTAGGTATGCTACTGCGCTGAGTGGGGGACTGGATGACTGCTCGCGGGTACAGTTTAGCACTGGAGAAAACCGAAGTGGTCATCTTGACAAAAAAGAGAATCCCTAGAGTAAAGATGATCAGTATTGGAGACATACGAATCGAATCAAAGCCATCGGTGAAGTACCTGGGGCTACTGATCGACTCAAAGATGAGTTTCTCTGAGCAAACCTGGGAAACGGCTGTGAAAGCTGCTTAAGGAGTGTTGGCTCTGGGTCTGAGTTATGGCCAACGTAGGGGGACCCAGCCCGTCAAGAAGACGCCTCTTGATGAGTGCTGTAGGGTCAGTGCTACTGTACGGAGCAGAAATATGGGGAGACGCTCTCAGCAAGGAGGTATACCGAAAATGTTTGGAACAGGTGCAGAGAAGAGAAGCACTAAGGATTGTATCTTCATATCCGACTGTCTCTGATTCGGCGGTGAGAGTTATTGCAGGCGTGATACCTGTCGCCCTCCTTGCTAGAGAGCACCACGCTATTTACCTGCGCCGAAACGAGGATGCAAGGGAGACGGTTGTCCGCGAGGAGAGACAGCGCTCGATCAACGATTGGCAGCAGTCTTGGTTGAATTATACGAAAGGAAGGTGGACTGCACGCCTAATCCCGGATATGAAACCGTGGCTAAATCGAAGGCATGGTGAGACTGACTTCTATCTGACCAAGCTTTTGAGCGGGCATGGGTGTTTTCAGTCTTACCTACACAAGATTGGTAAGTCACGGTCCCCCGACTGTCGGTATTGCCGAAGAGAGGAGGACAATGCCTGCCACACATTACGGCTACGAAGGGACCTCTACAGGGAGACGGAGGAGCTCACCCCGGATAATATAGTCACGGTGATGCTCAAATTGGTTGACAATGTTCGGGTAGTCCTAAAAGATAAAAGAGACTCACAGCAGCTGGGGGTGTTGGGGCTGAGAGTTCGCTTATCTGGCACTTCCTCTTCTTCTTTCCCTCCCACTAGAAGAGCGGTTCCCCAGCTTGAAGGTGCCTCACGGCGTAACAAAACGAGACCTAGCCCGAAGTAATGTGTCAAACGGTTCCAGGCTAGGCTCTCAGGTTGACAGGGGAGGTGTTCAGTGGGTATTCCAGTCACCTTTTTGCAAGCATGAGAGTCCCACACTCTGTGTGTTAAAAGGCACTCACCTCCCTACCACAAAGAAAAATATGCATTGGTAAGTTCTGGTTTTGTCTCTAAAATCAAAAGCATTATGGTAGACGACTTAGTCAACGTTTGCGGCTAGTAGGTATTCATCGTCAATACTCCTTTTTTACTTTTTATCAGAAAAATAAACTTTTAGCAACCCAAAAAATACGGAACAAGGAAATTTGGTAAAAAAAATTACCAATTTTTTTCCTCATTTAGGACAATACACCTGCCTTGATGTACCTGCACATGTACGAATTAAGCAACGTTTTAATTTATCAATCAAATTTTGTAATATTCAGGCACTATGGTTTGATGCAAATTGCTCACCGAACTGGAAAAAAGCTTCTGGGCAAATTGACTTCCATCTAGAACATTTACAGCTTTCATTTTCTCCCTCGAAAAAAGGAATGCTTCAAAAAAAAACTTTCTTCAATAGCTCGTACGGTTTAAAACAGTAGAGGGTACAACTCCAATTTCTAATACATTTTAGGTATCTGAACTAAAATAAATTGTACCAACAGCAGAAAACTTCAATCGAATTGAAGATTTGATGAAGGATACATTTAATGACAGACGAGAGAAAATAAAATGCTGTTCGACGATTGTGCTTGTTAAGTACTCTCAGGTTTTTAGCTACAAAGGATCAATCGTAATGATTTTCGAATTTTGTAATCACATAGAAATATAGTAACGTTATTTTTGAACAGATTCAAAAAGATTTCGAATGGCTAGCAATTAACTGTTCAGAGATTTGTGAGCTGAATGAATCAAATATTGCAGGAATTTTTTACAAAAATCTTGAATTTATTAAATGCGGTTAGTCTAGTTTTAATACTCGTTATATTCTCTCATTTTCTTTCAAATTTCCTTAATTGCTTCTTTTTATTTTAATTGTAGAGGACTTGCGCAAATAGTAACACTTTTAAAATCGCTTCCGAGCAGAGGCAATTATTGCCAAGGACCCAGAGAATTGGGAGCAGATGGTGATGGAAGAAGAGTTAAGGCCTCTAATCTACTGGATAGATCTAAGATTTCCTATTATATACAGGAAATTTATCTTTTTTTCTCAGTTGAACGAAAATATCGAAGAAGTCTGTACTTGGAGTACGAAACAACCATTCCTCATTTGCCGGGCAGTTAAATTTTGTGAGCAGATTCAGAATATATACATGGTGATTGACGAGCGAGTAATGGAGGTGCACAATAAATTCATTGGAGCATTCGATGTATTTTTTAAGTCACATTACTTTTTTAATTTAAAATTTGACACACGGATAACAAAGCTTTAAAATTTCTTTAATGTGTATATTTATAAAATTAAAACAGCTATGCCATTTAGCGTTCATCAGTTTTATTTGAAAAATTGAAGAAATAAACACATATAATGTATGATTAAGAGATAATACAAATTTTTTATTTGCAATTTTTTAATTTACAATTATTTTACAAAATAAAATTTATGAAATGCACATACACATTTCTTTTATTTCACTTAAAACATTCACATAAATAATGCACCGATGCTTTTTTCTCAAAAAATTAGGATTTTTCCCTGTTTTGTTTAAAGTCTAAGGTGCGATTATATGAAACAGGTTGTGGGCATTTTTTGAATGAGATCATATGATATTGCAAAAGATCAACAAAAGTTTGGAATTTCGCTCAAATCTCTACAATACAAGTAGCTAGATAATAGTCAAACATGATTGCTTATTGTTCTCTCTATTTCCAATATGTGGAGGTGAACTTAACTGGTTTTTACAGATTTCGACAGAAAAATATCAGTAGGAGTCACCAGATTCTCAGTTATATATTATACTAGATTTTCAGCATCACCTTGAGCATTGATAGTTTCATTAGGCCGTTAAAATAGAATTCTAGTCATTAATAAGTTAATTCTGCTTGTTTACGATCTGCCTTCTTTGCCAGAACGGGTCAATCTTGTTCAATATCCACAGCACTTGAATCGGGATACTGCGTTGAATCATGTAATCGCAGACAACGACGGCACTTGAAAACCGCGCTATCGTTTGTTGTTTATACGAGGCGAATTTGTTAATATCCAACGGCACTTACTACAGCTATATTAACTTAGAGCCCTTTACTTTAGTTCATTATCAACGCCACTTGTTACCGAGATAATTTCGTAGAACTTTCTTTAAGTAAAACACCGATGAATAGGGTTAAATGACTAACCAATTTATTTTCATTTCAATTCTTTATGTACAAAAAAAATTTTACTTACTTGCTAGCATAAACATAAGCACCAAACAAAATCCCCACGTCGTCAGCAAAATGCATATTCACCTTGACACCTTGAGCCAAAAAGCAATCCGAGAAAAGATGTCCACGAGTACAAGTAAAAGTAGACATGAACTTGACTTACAATTAGTGCATTTTGCTGACGATGCGTCAGGTTGCTTGTGAGAAACTTCTCATTTAGAAAAAATTGGATTGATGACGATGATTTTGAGGGTGATGATGAACCTTCTCCCCACGTTGAACGTCGTTTAATATTATGGTTGTATTTCAATCGAAAAAATCTGGTTTCCCGTACGCCCGGAGTGCCGGAATAGGCTTCTGCGTGCGGCTGCTGATTCGGCACTTCCAGAATGCTCCACTCATAATGAACAGGATCAGTATGATTGATATGTAACCGGAGATGGCATGATACGACACGGATTGGTGGTTGGTATGAGTTGGAAACTCAAAGGTCTCCTTACGAAGGATCTGTTGTAGGTTGTTTAACAAATTTGGTTGTGGTTGATACTCCTCGTCGTCTCTAGAAATTAAAATGGTTGGAATAGGTGATGGGATTTTAATCACAATATTAGCTATTGACTTGACTGGAGATGATGTTGCGCCCCGAAATGGTAAATGAATTGTGCTTCATCACGCAATCTGGGTCTAAGGTGTATATTCCGGCTCCGTTTAGTTGGAGCTTAAAATTTTGGTTTCCGCATACCACTTGTAATCGCATCTGTTTGGTTAACCCAAAAATCCGCTTATTTTTATCAGCAAGTTGCATCCAGGTGTGTTTCAGTGGGATGACTTCGGTTTGACAAGTTTGCGCAGGATCAGCTGTCAACAGGTTCGTTTCACAAGATGAAAATTGTGCGCCAGTGTGATATACAAGACCTACTTTGTCGCCCAGAAAGGACTGATTCTCTATGGTTAAGCATGTGTTAAGCTCGGCTTCAGTCATTGTGAAGTAGGTGTCTTGGTGAACATTAACGGCGAACAGTTTGGTAGACAGCTTTATTGAAACCAGCCAGCGTTTTATTTAATATAACGGGTATAGGAGCCAAGTTGAATGATTGGTGGTTGCGTTTGTCAGTAAGGGGTATTTGTACTATAAACATGACGTAATTATCCACGATTCTTCCAGCAGTCCTCATCAATCGGTATAATGTCAAAACATCGTCGTCGTAGCCAGGTAGATCTGATTCTGTAGGTAATGCACTCTTTATATTTTTCAGCTCTTCATGAAGCTGTTGTGGTTATAGTAGTAGAGGACTTAGAGCTCCGTGATGAGCATCGGTCAACACACCAATGATAGTTGATTGAATGTGGTGCAAATTGGCGCTCGTTGCTACCAGCTGAAGACAGAGAGTGGCCATTGTTTGGAAAATCCTTTGTTGGGTATCTTCCGTGTCATTCACGTTTATCTTTTGTAGTATCAAGTTGATTTTTTGTCCAATTCTGCTGAATTTTTGTTGAGCGCTTGTTTGGTCGAACTTTATCAAGTTGACAGTCGAATCTACAACTGATATTTGATTTCTTATTAACTTCATTTAATGGTGTTGATTGGCTTTAATGTTGCTAATAGTGGCAGACATTTCCTCCACATACTTTGAGTCCAGTGCTCCAAACAATGAGTTCGCGAGATTCCCCACTACATTGAGTGCACTTCGTTTTATTCTCTTGATCGTGAGTAAGCTGTTATCGAGTTCAAGTTCGCGTTGGTCTTGCTCAAATTGAAGCAGCAGGTGTTCACAATTTGATTTATGTATCGTTAGATCGCATAAGCACTGTAGGCCCGTTGTTACATTTGAAAAGGACGTCATTTCATTCCAGTGCGGAGATAAGTTATATTTCATTATGAGTTGACTCCGAATGCATTTTTGAATCGTTGTGCTTCAAATTCGGCTGGATTGGCGTAACTAGTAGGCATTAATAGGAAAGCGAATAACGTTTTGAGTAACGCTCCACGACTGAGTTTCTTTCTTTTGCTGGGTTCTCCTACGCTTTGAGGATTTGTATCGCTAGAACAGTGTTGTTTTCGAAGAGGCGGAGGATCCTTGACAGGGGTGGTTGAAGCCTGGTCTCGCGTCTCTTCATCAATTTCCGCTATTGAATTTGGAATTTCTGGAAAGGTTGCGGATTCTGTGGGTAAAGGTGCGAGCCTATGTATGGGCCTGGTAAAGATGTTCTTTTCAGTTTTGAGGTCAACAACTCGAACAAATCCACCATTGCCCTTGTACGTGCGATTACTCGGCCAAGAGGCCATTTCATTACATTTGTCATTGCCTTTTTCCATCGGTAACGGTTTTGTAGAAGGTGCAGGTACTCCTTGGACCATCTTTGCCAAAACTCACGTTTGAGGTTGTTTATTTTTCGCCAGGCTGATAGTAGCCCACCCTTTTTGCTCTCCGCACCACAGTCAATTTAAGCAGTTAGTGATTCGCTGATCAGAAAATACACCGGTGTTACTGCGGTTAGGTCATTGGGGTCAGATGAAAGAGGCATCAAGGGCCTCGAATTAAGGATTGCTTGATCTCCACTAGAACGGTTAATAACGTCTCGTGCGGTAGTGATGCTGGTTCAATCGTTTTCTTCATCAACTCCTTGGCGAATTTCACAGCGGCTTCCCAGAGCCCTCCAAAATGCGCGGCTCTTGGGGGTATGAAATGAAAGTCTATGCCTTTCTCACTGCATTGATTGGCAATGGTGTTTTGAGCTGAGTCCGAATAAATTGACGTTGAAATTTCTTGCAGTTGGTTTCTCGCGCCAACAAAGTTTGTTACACTATCGCAATAAATTCTCTGACAGTGGCCGCGCCTTCAAACGAACGTTTTGAGGGTTCCTAAAAAGGCTTCGGTGAACAAATCCAAATGCACAGTCTTCGTCGCAAAACAACAAAAAACTGCAATGTAAGTCTTTTTTGGCCTTTTGCCTCTGATTTGAACATGAAAGTATACGGTGCTTCAAAAATCAACGCCTGTGTTAATGAATGGTCGTCCAGATTGTATCCTTGGTGCTGGTAAATAAGCTATTATTTGGGAGAGTGAGTTTGGATTAGCTCGAGTACATTTTACGCATTTGTGTACGATTGATCTCGCTAAGGTCTTGCATTTGATGGGCCAAAATTTCTGTTTCTTAATAGCTTCAAGACCATGGGGTCCCAAGTGTGAGTGCCTTCGATGAATGTCCTCCACTATTAATCGTGTTATATTGTCCAAGTATGGCAGTAACGTAGGGTGTTTTGCATCAAAAAGTAAATTGGCTGCATCCAATCTTCCTCCAACTCTTAAAATACCGTGTTCGTCTAAGAATGGGGTGAGGTTGCTCAATGGACTCGATTTGTGCAATTGATGATGCTGCTGCGAGTCGCGAATTTCAGATTTGAAATCCTCGGAATGGATTGCCTTGACGATAATGCGCAGTGCTTGCTGCCTTTATAAGTGGGTTAATGCTAGAGTTGGACTTGAGTTCTCTGAAGTTTGCTTCTTGCACCAGTTTAAAAGCCGTAGAACATTAAAAGTTATCCGTAACAAGCTGCCAAACAAGTTTTGGTGTCCGATTTCGAAAACGAAGTTGGTTGAAGTCGTAGCTGCTAGGAATGTTATTTTTCATTCCACGACATTTTCTGAGGTTGTGTGTGCCTTGCAAGCTGCTGGCCACTCTTTTTCGCTGCCGTGTAGGAAAATCGGACCGAAGAACCATAAATCGCAGGTTTTGAGTTTGCTCGGTGCTATGGGTCGCGTTAAAACGTCAGCTGGATTTCTTTTTGTTTCTACGTGCCACCACTGCTCCGGATCTGAAAGCTCATGAATTGCGCCAATGCGGTTCGCAACAAATGTGTGAAAGTCTAATGATTGCGATTGTATTCAGGCTAAAACTATTTGAGAATTAGTCCAGTAATAAGTTGAGAATCTGTTTGATGCAATCTGCCAGTTCTGCAGCCAATTTTGCTGCACAAAGCTCTAACCTGAGAAGGGTGATCGTCTTGATGGGTGCTACATGTGATTTAGCACATAGTAATCGAACAACGATAGTGTTATCCTGCTTGACAGAGCGTATAAATGCGGCAGCACTAACAGCTTCAGTTGAGGCATCGGCAAATATGTTAAGCTGTCTTGACTTTGGTAGGCCGTGGGAGTACATGTGTCGTGGTATAACAATTTCTTTAATGGTTTTTAATTCTTCGCGAAAGATTCTCCATCGTGTGTGTATTTCCATAGCCAAAACAGCATCCTAGTCTAGCTTAAGTTGCCAAATAGCTTGAAGTTGTATTTTTGCGGTCGTTACGATTGGGGCTAAGAATCCTAGAATGTCGAATATGCTGTATATGTCCGAGGCAGCAGTGCGTTTTGTATATCTATTTAAACTGGTCGTAGCCAACTTCATTTTGAAGATATTAGATGCTGGTGACCAAGTCAAATCTAGGGTTTTGATGTAATCATCACTACTTACATTGAAGTCGAGGCACAGCTGAATGTCTTGAGGCGGAATTTGATCTAGTTTGCGTTTATCATTCACGCACCATCTCCTTAGGTTGAATCCGGCTTGGAAAAGTAGGGTTTTGGGTTCTGGTTGGGTTTTTAGGGTTTTGTACTAAAATACAAAACCCTATTGCAATCACGACCTGTGTCCGTCTGTCCGTCCGTCCGTCCGTCCGTCCGTCCGTCCGTCTGTATGTCACAGCACTTTTTCTCCGAAACTATAGAAGCTACCGCCATGAAACTTTGTGGAAAGGTCAGAAGTGGTAACCTCTTGAAAGTTCAAGGGTGGAAAAATTTTTCAAAGGGTTTAAGGGGGGTCTCCCCGTATAGGGAGGTGACCCCTCAAAAAAAATTTTTCACCATTGGTAGTCGAGTAGGGTGTCATTGGAAAGGTCTCAATGAGATCTTTTCAAAACAAGTCTTGCAATTGCCTTGTGAGTACCGAGGGGGGCAGGGGAAGGGGAAATGTACGAACTTTTCGCGTACCCCCCCCTCGCGATTGGAAACCTTCCATCCGAAAAATCTGAAAAAAATCATGAATGTAGGCCTTAATGAGTACAACAACAACAAATACATGAGAAGTCAAAATTCACTCAACTTTGTTAGTAATAGTATGATTTATCGATTTTATGTTTTCTTGAATAAAATCCAAACGGTACCCTTAAATTCAATAAAATTTAGCAAACAGATGATTTTCTATAAGATTGATCTTTTCTGAAAGTTTCATAAAGATCGAATAGTATTTAATGAAGTTACAGCGATTTGAATTTTCCTGTATTACTATGGAACAATATGCCCTGTACTACTATGGAAACATATGGCTATGGAGCCATATGCGCTTTTTATCGATTTAGACACTACAGCTTTGCTAGGATTTGCATGAAAATTTCAGGAATGATAGGTATCATGAAAATGAGTACATACAATTAAAACAAGTCGAAGAGGCAGGAGAGAGCTCCTAGCAAAAGGGCTTTGTAACCATTCTAGGATTCGAAAAAATAGGCCATGAATCGATGATTACAGTACAGAGGAGTGGGCCCTGAAAAAAATTTCATGAAAGGTAGCCGATATGAATATCAACTGAAAGTTCTCTATGAGAGCTTTTCAAAACAGTTCTTAAACTGACAGTTTTTGCTGCAGTGGGGGCACAGGGGGGGGAGTACATGAAAAATGTGTTTCTAAAAAATCTGGAAAAATTATCAAGGGAGATATCTATGGGTATAAGTAAAACAAATACCTCAGAAGTTACAATTCTTTCAACTTTGTTAATAATAGTATGATCCCCGAATTTCACATTTTCTCCAATAAAATCGTCTTTGACATGTTTCTTGATTTTATTCGTTGCAGGTTACTGCATTTTGTAAGTTGAGTACAAAACCCTTCTGACATGAGCATAGGTCTGTCTACCCAACTTGTTCATAATTCCAGCAAGCTTTTGTTTCCCCTCATGATGTCGTCAACGAAACAATTTTGATGAAGTGCCTGGGGTGCGTTCGGAAATTCTGCTAAGTGCTAGATCCCCTAAACATTTTGTTGCTAAATACGATGCTGTTCGCGTCCCATATGTTATGGTGTTCAATTGATACTATTTCATCGGTTCTTCAGGAGAGCGTCTCCAAAAGATTAGCTGGAAGCTTCTTTGGTCTGGGTTTATACTGAGCTGCTATACATTTTCTCAATATCTGCTGTTAGGACGTATCGATATTGTCTGAACCGCAGTAATATCGAAAAAAGATCTTCTTGAACTGTAGGACCAGCACGCAGGATATTTTTGAGCGCTACATTGGATGTTGTTTTCGCAGATGCATCGAAAACTACCCGCACTTTGGTTGTGATCATTCGAATTGTTGTGAAAGTGCATCATCTTGATTGCCAACTCCGCAGGTAACATGATCGCTGCTTCCTATGCATCCGCCAACGATCCAACCAAATACAGTGTTTTGAAGAGTGGGAAGGTTTTCTCCCAAACTTATCTGGCCTATTGATAGGAATTGATAGCAAAATTCTACTCCCAGCAACAAGTCTTCCTTGCCCGGCCAATAGAACTGAGGATGAGCCAGTTTTATGTTGTCGGGAATTCGCCAATCACTCACGTTGATCTCTTTCGATGGCTGTTTGGATATTATACGAGGAAGTACATGAGCCTCCACTCTTGTCGTGAATGCCGTGATCTGTGATATTAGCAAAAAATTAACTCTTGCTGTTGACCGCTGACGCCCATTTCCAATGCCAAATATTTCAATATTGCTCGAATCTTTGGTCAGTTTAAGCTTCTAGCATACTCGCTCTGATAGCAAATTTTCTTGGGACCCTGAACCCAAAACAGGTCTACACGTTGTATTGGTGCCATCATTTCCTTGAATGGTAACCATCACTGTACTCAATACCTAGTTTTTCGCTTGTGGTTTCATTATACTTGTAGCTAAGGACGATGCTTTGCCTTCCTGCTTAACCGACATACCTTGTTTCGTGGTGGACGATGAGGTTTCAAATTTCGGCCGTTGAGCTGCTTTCTTTCTTGCTGCATCTTGCTTCTTGTCGAGGTGTAGCAACGTATTATGTTTTTTGGAACAATGTCTGCAAGTTCCCCTCGTGCAATTCTTTGAAGCATGGCCTGCTTGTAGGCAGTTCACGCATTTTGAATGCTTTTGAATAAGCTTGAGTTGATTTTCGGGGGTTAAGGTCAGGAAGATTTTGCACGCAAAAAGTGGGTGTGATGCGTTGCAAGCAATACAGTTATTGGTGGTCGCTGCAGTTAAAGACTTTGCGGATGCTGAGCATTTTTCATCCTCTGCCTTGGGTTTGGAGCCGAGTGCTTTCAGGGATTGGAATCTGTTTTCTAAGAAACTCAAGAGCCTTTTGATTGTTTGAAGTTGTCTTGGATGAGCTAATGACTGCCCGTACGGCACGTGTGTAGTTTTTTTCAACTTGCGTATAAGCATAAACAATAACAAAGGGTCCCATCCTGTGGTTGAAATTCCGACGTTTTCCAACCCTCTTAAAATATTCACGTGTCGTATCGTGGAGCGACTTGATATTTGCAGCTGACTCAATCGTGTGAGATGATTGACCAAGTAAATTCGACAATAGCGCATTTGCAATCAATCTACGACTTTTGTAGCGTTCCTTGAGGGCCTGCCATGCTGCAGAATAATTTTCATTGGATAATGACAAGTGCTTTATTAAATTTTCATCTTCCCCTGATAGGTTGGCTTGAAGATACCACAATTTTTCACATGGTGTAATATCCTGTTTGTGAACCACTTCGGAAAACAGGACGTAGAACTGACGCCAATTTAAATAGTTTTCGTTGAACTTCGGAATTTCTATTTTAGGTAGCTTAATTTTCATGCTACTATCGGATCTTAAAGTTTTGGCGTTTATGGGCATCTGCTGTGGTCCACTTGGCTGGAGATGGCCAGTCAGTAAAACGTTGGCACTAAGAACTTGGTCCTGTCAACTAAAAAATCCCTTGACGTCATAACCAAGTGATTCAGGATTATCAACTGTTTCGCAGATCTGATTGTGTAAAGCTCCGAGTTGCTGCCAGTACTCGGAGACGGCTTGCTTTTGCACTTGATAGAAGACTGTTGATTATCCAGAAGGTCTTTCCTGCGTAGAACGTGGTCTAACTGCCCCCTGATTGTGTTGGCCTTCCTCAGCAGCTGGCGTATAGGAGTATCCCTAGCTGAATAGCTCTCTTGAGTAATGGGTGGCTTATTTGCTTCGATGTTTAACAATAGCGTCTGGATTTTGAGTTTGATGAAAGTACCTGAATTTGTGCCTAAAACAGCTCATTATACTTCGAATGAAGTGATGCAATAGAAGTGTAGTAATCGCTGATGAAATATTCGTCCTACGGTTGCATGTCAGGATGGTTCCTAATCTCCGTATCGGTGGACTCGAACTGCTCCCATGCCTCTTCCAGCCGCCGCAATCACTCTTGATAATAATCAAAAGTCTTACGCTGTGCCGGATCCTTTCCGGCATTTGAGGTGACCCTCTGAATTTCTTTACCAGTGACCTCCCGGTCGCCGATGAGCTTCTCCATGTTCAAGCTATTTGGATCCTTTTAAATGTGATATGGGAACGCGGAATGTGGAACGGGAGTGCAATGAGTCCTGTCACGGTCGCCAATTGTTTACGATCTGGCTCCTTTGCCAGAACGGATCAGTCTTGTTCAATATCCATAGCACTTGAACTGGGATATTGCGTTGAATCGTGTAATCGCAGACAACGACGGCACTTGAAAATCGCGTTATCGTTTGTTGTTTATACGAGGCGAATTTGTTAATATCAAACGACACTTATTCCTGCGATATTACCTTGGAGCCCTTTACTTTAGTTATTTATCAACGGCACTTTAATTAAAAACACAGATGAATAGTGTTAAATGACTAACCAATTTATTTTCATTTCAATTATTTATGTACAAAAAAATGTTACTTACTTGCTAGCATAAACATAAGCACCAAACAAAATTCCCACGTCGTCAGCAAAATGCATATTCACCTTGACTATTTGGCAGTCTAGGTGTCGCATAGCCAAAAAGCAATCCGAGAAAAGATGTGCATGAGTACAAGTAATAGTAAGCATGAACTTGACTTACAATTAGTGCATTTTGCTGACGATGCGTCTGGTTGCTTGGGAAAAAATTCTCATTTAGTATGATTCGGTATGTGAATATCAAATAACTCACAAATATGAAATTAGTCGTAAGTATGAAGGATGAATTGGATTGATGATGATGATGCTAAGGGTGATGATGAACCCTGCTTAAACTCCTGGAAAAGCTCAAAAGCCGTGTACTAGAAATCCAGCATTTCTACCTGTGAAATTTGCACAAATTACTGAATAAACAGTAACAGATTATTTTTTTTTCTAGTGGAACGGTTTACACTTGATTTTTGACCAGAAAATCTAGGAGAGTGACTCGAGTTGGATTTCACTACAATTCAGTTGAAAAAGGTTTAGAGTGAACATAATAAAATCATATTTTTAAACAATATTCCATAGTTTATAATGATCTTACAAGGTAAATAATAAGTCCTTGGATGCATCATTGAATGCAACTCAACTCGATACGTGATAATTAGCCACCAAAAAATTTGTTGGTGTGTAAGTGACTTCCAGAGCATTTGACTGGTGCCATCACTTATTGGTATCCATCTACTGCAAGTCTTATTTTTCTTCTATTGGATAAATAGTCATTTACACTTAAAAAACATAATCCTCAAATTTAAAATTCCAGGTACCGCAATATATTCAAAATACGCAATCATTACTATATGAAAATAATCCAGTAAAGATTCTTACATACACTACTTGGCCTGGAAATCAATCGAATAAATTTTTGACACTCCTGAAAATTTAATTTTTTAAGAATTCTTGTAACCAAATTGAAGACTGTTATAAATTTCTTAGAGCCGTGAGCATATCCATATTCTATAGTACTTAATTGTGAATATGAGTATATGCTTTTCTGAAGAAAACTTCTCTTTAAAACTTCTAATGAGCATAAGCGCATAACTAAGTTTGTTTTGCCAAGAGCCCAATCAACGATAAAATGTCTACAAAGTTATCATTGCGACAGATGTTTCCAATTAATTTCTTGTCAAGTCTTTTATCTTAATGATCATTTTGATAAACGCCACGTTAAATATGAGTATGCTTCAAGGTCTCAAACTTTTTTACATGCTCTCTATGAAGTAATTCGAAATAGAAATGTAGGAATCGTTCGGATATGTGAAAACGTATGTATGCTCATTAACGTGAACCAGCCAACACAAGCATGCCATCCTTCAAACAAGCAAGGACATTTTTATCTAGAAAATCTGACACTGTCATAACTGATTTTGCCAACATTTGCTTACACTCTGGCCTAGTTCGCATGCCATCAAAGCTTCGCTACTGGATGCTATCATGTCCTATGTCTAATATAATTATTATTGTAGATGAAGCAAAATATTCCCAAATTGTCTTCATATTTTTTTTTCAAAAAAGAATAAAACAACCATAGCAACGCGTACCAACAATAGGATGATAATTTCTTATCAATGTAACTAGAAAACGAGATGAATAGGACACCGCGCTTCGTAAACGTTTTGCCAATGGCAAAAGCTGAGTAGGATGAGAAATTACCCCTTCCTTTGCTCAATGGGGGGTAGTCATAGCTATACCGAGCGTAAAGGTGATGCTGTCAGGGGATATTAGTGAAGGTAGAAATAATAATGATGTATGATGAAAGCATGAAAGCAATGACTAGACTTTCAACGTATATCCAAGCGATTTCACTGAATAATATTATCAGAACGCACTTTTGGAACAAATCAGTCAGGAAATTGATGTTGAGATTGATTACGTAATTTGAAAATGGATTTGGAAGTGTTGAGTGGAGTGAAAATTGATATATCGAAAATTTATTTCAATCGAATTTCATATTTCGACATATTTGCCGGATGAATGATGGAAATTTTATAAGAAATCATTTAGAGAGTTATATCAAATCGATGATCATCATTTTATACTTTGTATTCGGCTTGCCTTGTCTGAAAATGAGTTTTGAATGAATATCTTCATTATGATAGCTTCAAATATTTATTACAAAAGACATTATCATCATAATATCTTGTACGACAATAAAAATAACCAAATTTTTCGCTTAATTCGAATATTTTCAATTATTCGATCTCAATTAATTAATTTCAGCTTTTCCTTAATTCACTAATTAAATTTCAATAACATTAACTTTATGCAATTTTATTCATCCTTTATCCAAATAGTTTGTTAGTCGATTTGTTTTTTGTTTTAGTTTCTATTCATCTAGTCGTTTGTATGCATCTACGTTTAAATTTAGTTTGCGATGCATTTTATTACTTCCGACCTTCAGCCCAAGGCGAATCGCTAAAAGCATGCAATGTTTTACGCTTTACTATTATAAACAACAATTATTTCTGTATGGTGTTGTGCAGGTATTTTTGATTTTCACCATATTTCAATTTATACTAGATACATGCGTACTAGTAATCGATTTAATTTTTCATATTTTAACATTTAACCTTTAAATTTAATTTTGTGTCATTCAAATGTACAATAAAGTAAATGTTCCAGAAAATTAACAGGCTTTGAAATGTGAAAGCGCAATAAGCAAACAAAACAATATTTTCCTGATGTTTACACCTTTTCTACGTTTCATTGTAAATGGAAAGCAACAAAGGAAGGATAACTTACAGCAGCTGTTTTATGTTGTATTGATTTTATGTGGTTGGGAACAATAGGATTTGTAGGCTTATTTAATTGCTTGTTTGTTTACGTTTCTGCTCGACCATAAACACGACATCCTTCATAGAGTTAGAAGTAGCAAATTTTTAAACAATGGTACAATAGATTCAGCAATTTCATGTTTTGTATATTGTATCTACTGGAGTGGGTGTGCAAGCCCAAGAGATGATAGCAAGGATGTTTTATTTCAAAATAAATTATATACCCATAGCTGTATAGAAAGTGATTGCTAACCAATTTTATCTATTAATTTGAAGAATTCATAGAATTATAATTTAGCGGGTATTAGTCGATCTGATGCCTTTTAGTGCTTACATTTGTGGAATTTTTCAGGCTTTCCGGAGCAAATATATTAGAATTTTCTTTCCTTGAAAAATAATTTAAAAAAATTATTTTGGACTAATCCAAAATAAACCTTGGCGTTGAGATTTGTTAAATTCATTCATTGATCTTAAGGGTAATCAAAGAGGAAGTGGAAAGCCTTAAACGTGATTACGGTCAATATTGTACTTGACTGAATAATTATTTTCTAACTTAACTGAAATTGTTACAAATGATGGCAAATTGACTTTGAATTTAAAAAATCCCCGTTGGCAGCACCAGCCGGAAAGTTAAATTTCTCGTATATAGCGTAAGGTTTCGAAACAGAATTTGGCTTGCCTACTACTGGATTTCTGACTGCAATTTTTGTAGCACTACATGGGTATTTATTAACAAAAAGAATCTGCCGCCGTTCGTATTTGGAGACCCTTTATAGAGGCGCAAATATTTTGCTAATTAAATTGAGTTGCACACGTATGGATCACATATTGAAAATCGGCGGGTAAAAAATTGTTATAAACATATTATACTGGTTTCACCGTTCTCACATTTGCTGTTTATACATTTCACAGTGGTTACCACACAAAGGTGATCACTTTTTGGCTTAATTTCAAAAGATTTCCATTAAAGTTTAATCAGCACTTGCATTGCTATTAATATATACATTTTCGATTCTCTTCTGAACCATCAGGGGCCGTCATAGTGAATTTTTATTGAAAACGGCTGCTGAAAACATAATAAGCTGTAAATTTTTGAATTTTTTATTTGTCATCCGATTTGCATAATTAAATTAAATTAACTTGCCTTAATAACTTATAATTTCAAGTTTTATAGGAATCTGTTGAGAAACTTGGCTGCTAGAGGGCTACAGAAATAAAAAAAAAATGTTTATGTCACCACCCTGTATAGGGAGACCCCCTTAAACACTTTAAAATATTTTCTTACACTGCAAATTTCAAGAAGTACCACTTTTGACCTACGTAGAAAATTTCCTCATTCTAGCTTATGTGGTTTGCGAGAAAACTTGTGACGCACGAACAAACGGACGGACGGACAAACAGACAAGTCACGATTTCATAATTTTTAGGGTATTGTTTAAAATATTTTGCAATATTTAAAAAATAGTCTGGTTTATAAATACTTTCAAGATAAGTCATTTAAAACGTTTCCATGAAAAAAAATTCATTATTTCAGTTGCTACTAAAATAGCGAATTGCGCTTGCCTCCTGACCTTTCAGGGCCGCCATTTTGAAGGCATGCATTTGATTTTGGACTATTTTAAATCTTTGTGGGCTAGGACCTCATAAATCGATGTGCCAAATCTTGTTCAAATCGGAGTTTCACTCTAGACAGGGCAAAATAATTAAATTTCTAGTGAAAATGGCAGCTAAAAATATTGGGTTTTAAATTTTCGACTTTATTTATTTTTCATTCAATTTTAATAATTTTCTGCATAATACAAGAAGATAGTACCGATATCCATAATTTCAAGTTTCATCAAAATCCGCTGAAAAATGCGACCACTCGAGGGCCACAAAAACCTGAAAAAAATGCATATTTAAACCATCGCCATTTTGAAATTTGCACATGTATGATCACCAAAATATCAAAGTCTGTAGATCTAAAAAATGCCTATCTTGAAACTTCATATATGTCGGATCTAAATTGCGACTTTTAGAAGCCGTTGAAGTTTTGAGTTTCAACTGGCCGCCATTTTGTTTTTTGTGACCTGACCTCCAGTTTTTTCACGTAATTCTTTAGACACTCTACAACAACAAAATTTTGCACGTTTTTCGACCTTTGAGCGGCCGCCGTTTTATTTCTGCAATACCGACTTTGGATTTTTAGGGTTTTGTAAAATAATTTTACAAAACCCTAATAGTTTCGCGAATAGTCCGTCCGTCCGTCCGTCCGTGTGTCACAGCAGTTTTTCTCGGTAACTACTTAAGCTAGGAACAGCAAATTTTGTGTGTAGGTGTAAGGTGGTGATCTCTTCAAAGTTCAACTACAAAAAAATTTTATAAGGTATTTAAGGGTGGTCTCCCTATATAGGGTAGTGACCCCCAAAAAAAAAATTTCATTCAAGGTAGCCGGTATGGGTATCAAATGAAAGGTCTTAATGAGAACTTTTCAAAACAGGTCTTAGTTTGGCAAAATTTGCTTTGAAGGGCCCACAGGGAGGGGAAATACACGAAAAATTTGTGCCCCCCTCGCGATTGGACACCTGTGATCCGAAAAATCAGAAAAAAATCAGGAATGTAGGCCTTGATGAGTACAACAGCAACAAATACGTCAGAAGTCACTATTCACTCAATTTTGTTAGTAATAGTATGATTTATCGATTTTATGTTTACTTGAATAAAATCTTAACGGTACCCTTAAATTCTATGAAATTCAGTACGTAGATGTATATTAATCAGATTGATCTATCCTGAAAGTTTCATAAAGATTGAATCATATTTAGCGAAGTTATAGCGGTTTGAATTTGCCTGTATTACTATGAAACAATATGCACTGCATTTATTACTATGGCTATGGAACAACATGCGCTTTTTACCGACTCAGACACTACAGTTTTGCTAGGATTTGCATGGAATTTTCAGGAATGATAGGTGTCATGCATATCTTTGAGAATCGGTTCAGCTAGTGGTACCAGTAATCGTAAAACAAAATAGTGGCTGTTTTAAATGCGAAGATTGAATAATTTTGAGTTATTTTTTCCCAACTTCAACGTTTAAGGTGCATGCTTTGAACACTTGATTCAATTTAATGAATGACTCAAGATGAGTACCTACAATTAATGCTCATAAGTGAAACAAGTCAAGGGGGTGGGAGAGAGCTCCTAGCAAAAGGGTTTTGTAACCATTCTAGGATTCGAAAAAATTGGCCATTAATCGATGATAACAGTACAGGAGAGTGGCCCCTGAAAAAAATTCATCAAACGTAGCCAATGTGAGTATGAAATAAAAGCTTTCGTGGGAGCTTTTCAAAACAGTTGTTAAACTGTCAGTTTTTGCTTCAGTGGGGCACAGGGGGTAATACATGAAAAATGTGTTTCCTCCGTCGCGGATGGACATCTGAAATAACTATCAAGTGGGATATTGATTAGTATAACAATACCAAAAACCTCAGAAGTCGAAATTCGTTCAACTTTGTTAGTAATAGTATGATCTAATTTCATATTTTCTCCAATAAAATCGTCTTTGACATGTTTCTTGATTTGATTCGATCTGGTCACTGAATTTTGTAAATTGAATACAAAATCCTTCTGACATGAGCCTAGGTCTGTTTACTCCACTTGTTTATTGTGAGATTCATCATATACATCAGTGAGCCTTTATACCAAATTTCATCCAAATCGGAGCCATACTTTGGTCAGAACAGAAATCAAGATTTTTCGTCTAAAATGGCCGCCATTTTGTTTTCGCCTGGCAAAGTTAGCTAGTTCTAAACTGAGATATTTTTCCAGTCCACGTTTCCTGAAAATTTGGTGAAAATCGGAGCAAAATTGCAGCCTCTAGCGTGGTCACTAATTTCGTTATATCCATATATATATATATTTATATATATATATATATATATATATATATATATATATATATATATATGTATATATATATATGTATATATATATATATATATATATATGTATATATATATATATATATATATATATATATATATATATTTATATATATATATATATATATATGTTTTTATTTATTTATTTACAGGATTCTATATACAGATTAGCAAAATCAAATTATAATATAGAAAAAGTAAAAGTAATAAAAGAAATAATCAAATAATACATATCCAAACAAAACTAGAACAAGTTGGGTAGACAGACCTATGCTCATGTCAGAAGAGTTTTGTACTCTACTTACAAAATGCAGTAACCAGTAACGAATAAAACCAAGAAACACGTCATGTTCGAGGATCATACTATTATTAGCAAAGTTGAAAGAATGTTGACTTCTGAGGTATTTTTTATAGTTATACCCATAAATATCTACCTTGATAATTTTTTCAGATTTTTTAGATCACGGGTGTCCATTCGCGAGGGAGGAAACACATTTTTCATGTATTACCCCCTGTGCCCCACTGAAGCAAAAACTGACAGTTTAACAACTGTTTTGAGAGAAGAGAGTACACTTTAGTTAATCTACAAAACTATAAAGAAGAACGAGTTGTCTAAGTTTATTTTTATACTGCGCAAAAGAATGAGGTATCGGACCAAGACCAAGAGAGTTGTGATTACGTGGCAAACGTACCAATGGCGAAAAATAAAACACATTGGTTCTGGCGAAGGGAACGTTTAAAATCGTTGTCGATCTACTTGAGCGCTGTGCAGTATAGGTGGATACCTCATTACAGAGATTCATTGGTAAAAGTTTGTGGTTCATTTTAAAGAGCAAGGATTCATCAAGAAACGTACGACACGAGACTAAAGAAGGCATGTGCAAGAGGGATAGAGGATCATTGTAAGGGGAATAGGGGATGTGAAATTCAAAGAGAAGAGAGCGGGTAAACCTACGTTGAACAGTCCCCACAGTGCTACAAAGACTGTGTTGATGAGGACTCCAAATTTGCGAGCAATATTCCAACAAACTTTTTACCAGAGAGAAAAATAAACAAATACAGGAAGAAATATTTTTGAAGCTTTTG
The DNA here is from genome assembly GCA_963969285.1 of Odontomyia ornata. Lineage (NCBI taxonomy): Eukaryota > Metazoa > Arthropoda > Insecta > Diptera > Stratiomyidae > Odontomyia > Odontomyia ornata. Next base: position 66,872,646 of record OZ017741.1, on the reverse strand, counting down.
GTGGATCTTGATACAAAGCCTGACATTCCAGAGGCTTTGCAAACAACCTGGGCTATATGTTGCTCATAATGCAGCTTAGTGTCAAAGAGTACTCCAAGATCTTTATGGAGAACGACTGATTCCAGGGAAGTACCAGATAAGAAATAATCGAAAGGAATGGTAAACTTCTATATATATGTATATATATATATATATATATATATATATATATATATATATATATATATATATATATATATATATATATATATATGTATGTATACATATACATATACATATATATATAGCTATATATATATAAATATAAATATATATATATATATATATATATATATATATATATATATATATATATATGTATACATATACATAAACATATATATATAGCTATATATATATATATATAAATATAAATATATATATATATATATATATATATATATATATATATATATATATATATATATATATATATATATATATATATATATATATATATATATATATATATATATATATATGATACTCACCGCAATAGGTAAATTTCTCTCGAGAAATTTACCTAAAAAAAAATTCAAGAAAGGTTTATCTTGTGCCTGCATATCTCCACTAAGCTCATTTAGCAGCCAAATTGGTCCAGCGAAGACAAAATAGCGGCCATTTTATATGAAACTTCTATGTTTCTATTCTGAACAGAGTACTCGTATAGCCTTCCATTAGACCGAAATACAGTACAGAGTTTATTTATTTATTTTGCCAAGCAATGCCTAATTACAAACAAAATACATATAGATGAAATACAAAAAAAAATCTACGAATTTAATTTAATCATTTTTGAGGAAGGGGCGTTGAGGGCATTTAAAATTTGTTTCTTAAAATTGGATTTGGAGGTGGTTGTGGAGTAATGTACGCTAAACTTTTTGGATACTTCACAGCATCTGTTAAGCGGCTCGTCGCTAGCATAGTTGGTGTGGTGCATACGCAAGGTTAGCATTGGTGTGTGTCTTGCGGCTCTTATAGGATCATTCAAGTGAATCTTGTCTGACAAGGATGAAGTTTGAATGTTACCTCTTAAAACATCAAAAGGCACGCAGGTGGACAATGCAACTCTCCTGGAAGCCAGTGTAGTCAGGTTGATTAGTTGAAGTCGAACATCATAAGAAGGAAGATAGTGTAAAGAGGTAAGATCATACAAGGATCCAAGGGCGAAGAGCTAAAACTGTTTTTGCACTGAATCTAATCTATGGCTATGAATGTCGAATATGGGGTCCCAGACTGTGCAGCCGTATTCGAGAAGTGGGCGGACAAGTGAGGTATTCAAAGATTTAGTAGCCCAGATATTTCTGAACTCTTTTGCTCTACGTTTAATGAAACCTAGCATTTTGTAAGCTTTGCTCAGGATTTTATCATAATGGAGGTTAAAGCGGAGTTTCGTGCCTAAGACTACGCTAAGGTCGACAACTCTCTTGACTCTTCTTAGTTGTGTTTTGATATTGTCATGATCATGTAATATGATGTTCTTTTTTCTTGCAAAACTTATTATCTGGCATTTTTCTATATTGAGAACAAGCTGGTTTCTATCGCACCACTGAAGGAGAGCAGCTAATTTGGATTAGAGAAAAGATACATCGTATAAGGATTGCATACAGTGATAAAGTTTGAGGTCGTTGGCGTAAAACAGGTGTGGAACATCAGACAGTACTGTAAAAAGATCAGCGATGAAAATATTAAAGAGGAGTGGACCAAGATGACTGCCTTGAGGTGCTCCAGAGGTGATACTGAACTCACAAGACAACCAACCTTGAAACTTAACGCATCGTGTACGGTCTTTCAAATACGACTGAATCCAGTTGAGCAGCGAACCGTAGATGCCAAAAATGCGAAGTTTATTCACTAATATTTCATAGTTCACTTGATCGAACGCTTTACTGAAATCCGTGTATATAGCATCTATCTGGTGGCCTTGCTCCATACTACAAAGAATATCCGACCTCAAGGTAATTAGATTAGTGGTGGTAGACCTATTTTTACGTAAGTAATGTTGCTGTTCATTCATATACGGTTCGATAATGGGGGGAATTTTACTGCAGATAATTTTTTCGAACAGTTTTGGCATAGTAGAAAGCATACCAATACCCCTGTAGTTCTTTTGTGAACTGGTATTATAAATTATGGTTGCCAAAGTTTGGGGAATATACCAGATGTTAATGATTTATTAAAAATAGGGCAGAGAGGTCTAATCAATTCATCTTTGCAGAGAGACAGAAAGCAAGGAGGGATAGGGTCAAGGCTGGGTTCTTTAAGTGGATCAAGATCTTCTATAGCCTAAAGAATTTCATCTTCAGAAATGACAATGTTTCCAATTAAGGTCTTTGTGACTATTTCTAACGATTCTAAATGAAGCAAAGTGACTTGATTAGAGTAAACATGCTGAAAATGATGAATGAATTCACAGATCTACTCGGTACAGGATGAGACAGAGTCATGATAAATAAATAAGGATAACCAGATGTTTTGCGCTTAACGTTAATAAAGTCGAAGAGTTTTTGGGATTGGAAATAGTTTCCTCTGCTATGGCGTTAACGTAAGTTTGATAGGCCTCTTCCGGTTTAACTTTGCATTTAAGTGCATGTTCATTATATTTACTCTGAATCTCATCGCTTACATATTTATCTTTTCTGAGGAACCTGTATAGTTTGTTTCTCTGGTTACGTAAATGTCTTAGATCACTCCCCAGCCATGGTTCTAAAATCTTATCTTTTTCTTGATTTTTGGTACGAAAGATCCAACGGCGTCCAAGATTATACGATAAAAGGTGGATAGAGCCGTATCCAAATCTAACGTTGACAGAGTACCATTCCAGTCTACAATGGATAGAAGACTATTAATGTTTCCATAATCTCCATTGCGGAAGTCAGATACAATAGTTCTATTGTACGATATAGAATTGACAGTATCAGGAGTGGACAAATCAACAGAAAAAGCTGAGTGAAGACTATTGTTAGAAAACAGATTCTAATTATCATCAGTTAAATCGGCCACTGCTTCGCCGTATGCAGTTAAAAAAAATAAGGTCTAGCCATATACCGTTCTGGTTGGGGACAGGAGCTATTTGCTGCAAATCGTTACTATAGAAAGTGCTCATTAAGTTGAAATCATTACAATTAAGGAGATTCACTGGAAGGAGTCGACCGTCATCTTTGTCGATCACAAATTTTATATTAGGTCTATTGAAATCACCAGTAATGATAATTTTATCGCCTTCATTTGTCATCGCAGTGATATATAATTTATTATAATTTTACAGACACTGTCGTAGACAGTATCGTTCAATTTAGAGGGGACATAAAGCACGCCCATAAAACAATTAGATTTTTACGTTTTTATTTTGACCACTTTATGCTGGAATGAGCTATGCGGCATGCATTTAACTCACTCGCTCTTGAAGGAGTTATGTATGGCAATCAATACACCGCCTCCTCACGACTGGCCAGTTATAATCGGCTCTCTGTCATCTCTGTAAATCGTCCAGTTACTATCCAGAATTTCTTCATTAATATGAGAATCCGCCGACCATGTTTCAGAAAGAGTGATAGGATTAAGATGGCACGATTTTGCTTCAAGAAAAAACTTATTTAATTAACCGCGCATGCCTCCACAGTTGTGGTAAAATAATTTGAGGCTTTGCTGATTATAGGGGGCGAAAAAATTTATGTTGCCTAGTTCTTTGTAGTGAAGAAATATGATTGGAGCTTACATGAGATGCGTATATTTCAAGATCTTTTCTAGCCTGATTTAGAGTTACACCTTATTCCTCATGGAATGAGAAATATACGAGCCTAAGAGCCTCAAGATCGATTGGAAGACCCAGGCTGGTTTTTGTTTTACCGTCTATGCAGGTTATGTCTGGGGCCTTGTACATATAAGAAAAAAGATCAGTAGATTTAGGTACCAAGCAGGGACCATCATCCAACTCTTGTGCACAGGATGCCACAGAATCTGAAGCTGTTTCAGATTCGCCAGCACGTACACAAACGGAGTGCAATGTTGAGTCGGCCGAAGAAATGCGATTAACATTCGATTATTTAGGCGAGGGAGAAGCGGTTTTAGAGCTGGGATTGGTGTGATTATTGATTGATGGGGTGTAGTTACTATCTAAGATTTTACAATTATGCTTCAAGCTACTTATATTACCACTATCTTTGGATTCAGGGCCAGTAGTGTATCCGTACCATTGTGTGAAAAGCAAGCCATTCCAAAAACTGGCACTATTTTTCTTCTTGATGTTCTTAAATAGCGAGGCGTATCTTGTGGGAAAAATTTGAAGCTTATCTAACGTCGCGCGGATATCGATCACTCTTTCGGATGGCTCCGACAGCTTTTTAAATTACTTTTTATGGAATTGTTTGCAGCTACATATAAATGAGTTGCATATTTTGAATAATAATTTTTCTGAAAAATTATTAGAGCCATCCGAAAGAGTGATCGATATCCGCGCGACGTTAGATAAGCTTCAAATGAAGAGCAAATTTGTCGTATAGATTTACATTAAGTTGATGTGAAAAGGGTGAAATGATCCAATTAAAAAGTTTAGCTAATACAAGTACTTACAAGAGAAATTTACCTTGAACATAACTTGCGGATACAAAAACATATTGAGTTTGCATAAGTAGAAAAATTAAAAATCAACTCCCTCACCTCTGAGCATGGTGGTCGCCATCACCGGTGTGTATCTAAGAGTGATGGCCTGAGGAGAATTAGTGCACACGTCGAAACCACCTTCTTCTAACATTTTTCTTCTCTAATAATTTTTCAGAAAAATTATTATTCAAAATATGCAACTCATTTATATGTAGCTGCAAACAATTCCATAAAAAGTAATTTAAAAAGCTGTCGGAGCCATCCGAAAGAGTGATCGATATCCGCGCGTCGTTAGATAAGTTTCAAAGATAGAGCAAATTTGTCGAATAGATTTACATTAAGTTGATGTGAAAAGGGTGAAATGATCCAATTAAAAAGTTTAACACTTAAAGTAATCTAAAATCGTGGTCACGTAATCAAGAAATTATTAAGTATACAAGGTGTTTTTACAACCACATTGCGCACTTTGTTTTTGTTCATGACATACTTATATAGTATGTAAGTCATGAATAAAATCAAAATGCGCAATGTGGTTGTAAAAACACCTTGTATACTTAATGAGTTCTTGATTACGTGACCACGATTTTAGCGGAGTGAATGAAAAACACGCCCACACGCAACGACGGTAAAAACGAAATAGGCAAAACATTTTAAGCGATCGCTTGACGCGTTTTGTGCTCAATTGATGTACAACTTTGTTGTGTCTTGAGCTTAGACAAGTACGACGGATTATGTTTCAGATGTCTTTGACAACAGCAAAAAAGCATGAAAAACTGTAAAATCGTTGTTCAAAAAGTTATGCTGGTAGCACTCCATGGGTTTTTTTTTGATTCGGATAACACTTGTAGAGGCCGAAAGTGAATTAGATTGTTCTCTAAAACGTAAACGAATATGCAGAGAATGATCACAACTTTAATGGATTGACTGTTTGGAAAAGAATTCAAGAAGATGCGAGATGAAGGAGGTCCCAATCAATAATACTTTTAAAGAAATATTAGAGCAAAGGGGATGTGTGAAACGGATTGTGGTGTACTTTTCATGACACTTTAGCATCTAATTGGCTGAAGGAAGGACTCCTCAAGGCGTTGCAAAACGGGATCTGACCCGAAGCAATATGTTAAACGGTTCCAGGATATGATCTGAGTTTCACAGATGACGTGCTTGGAAGGTAGTCCAATCGCTTGCAAGCATGGAAGCCCATACTTAGTGCGTAAATGTGATTCATCTCCCATCTGCGAAAAAAAAACATCGCATTGTGACCATTATACTGTTTAACAAGCAAAAGATTGTCTAGTTTCAGAATCTGAATGGAGTCTAATTAGATACTTAATAACTCCGGCATAGATGTCCCTAAGCCCGTTTTAGAAAAGAGAAGGGAAGCCCTTGGTTCCTCAATCCACAGCTTCAATAATTCCTCATCCTAAGCCCCTTGATTTAATGGTAGTAAATGTTCTCGGGGTTGCACATTGGGCTTACTGGTTTCCCAACAATGGGACACTAAATTGCGAGAAATGCTAAAAACTGTAAAAACATCTACAGCTCTGCTACTAAATTCTACTTACACCTCCTTTGTGGGGACGAAAGAGGATAAAGGCAAGTCACCGAGTGCTAGCCGTGGCGCCAGAAAGAAGTTTGGGTGATGGGCTAACTCCCTATCCCTGGAAAATCCTACAATATTTCGAAACCAGCAGAAGGGCTTCGGAATGGATTGGACTCACGGCAAAGACTTCGCAAACTGAAAAAAAACTATGGCATTGGATCCTTGAACGGCACATTCCTCAATTACCTCAAGGACCTTTTATAACAGGCCAGTCAATGTAAATTAATAATACTGGTAATCCAGGAAACAAACTGAACTGGAAATGATATTCAAGACATGAGCTTGCACACAATATTCACAAGTGGGAAGCCTGCTAGAAATCGAGAATCCAGAGTGCCCTTTATTGTGGATAGAGAGTTCAAATCGCACGTTATTGATTTTAAAGCAGTAAATGAACGGTCGCACGCGATCCGTATAAAAGCGAAATTCGTCAAAATCTGGCTGATCAATGTTCGCACCCTGAATAAGGGAAGATCAGCCCGCTTAAAACATTTGACAACGAAAGGCTCCAAACGGCGTCAGTGGGCAAAAATCTCACGAAGACGCTCGACAAACACCTGACTCTCATCTTATCAAATGTTTCGCTGAAAGCAGGTAACGAGCTCTGGATGGAAGTGAAACCGGGTATTGAGACCGTGACAGAATACATACTTGGACATCAAGCCCGGCGCAAGAGAAATGATTGGTTCGATGATGAGGGCCAGAATGCATTAGGCAAAAACAATCAGGCTAACAAGGAATATGTAGGAAGGAAAACCAGGACGAAGAGAGGACACTATGAAAACCTCAAAAGAGTAGCGAATAAGATAATTAGAATTAAGAAATGAAAATACTATGACGACCAATTGAGAAGTATCCATGTAAGACTAGCGAGCAACAACACTAGACAAGCACATAGAGAGTGAAAGGTTTGAAACGTGGCTTTCAGCCCAACACCAAGCTCTGTCGTGATTGAATCAGCAATATCATCGCTAATGAATCCAAGATTAAGGAATGATGGGGAGCATAGTTCAAGAACCTTCTTAACTCTCCGCACAGCTCCAGAACATGGAAATGTATAGATGTTTCCGGAAAGTTTCCATTGACCCCCCCAACTCTGGATGAAGTTTGCTCCATCACTAAAGCTGGAAAAAAATTAAGCGCTGGGCATCGATGAGATTCCGGTGAGCTCATCAAATATGGTGGCAGCAGTGTTCATAAAGCTATTCACAAAGTCACCCATCACATTTGGCAACAGGAACATATGCCGAAAAAGTGGAGCCAATCAATTATATTTCCTACTCACAAAAAAGGTGACAAGCTACAGTGCGGAAATTATAGGGGCATATCACTGCTTTGTACGGCGTACAAAATATTTTCAAAGATCTTAGAAAATAAAATTGGATCATACACCAACAGTATTATTGGGGAGTATCAAGGTGGTTTTCGAGTAGGCAGCTCGACGATAGACCAATAAGTGACTGTCAAGCAGGTACTTGAAAAATGCTGGGAGTTCAACATTGACGTACACCAAATCTTTGTTGACTTGAAGCAAGCATACGACAGTATTGATCGTAACGTGCTGTACCACATAATGTTTCGCTTTTTCATCTCAGCCATTTTTTGGTAGTGACTATGGTCGGCCAATATTTCAGGATATCATGTAAGACTACATTTCAATACATGAATTGACTTCCCCGGTTTGATTATATATTGGGCAGAAGACAACAAAGATCGAGAATAACTGACAACTTTGTTCTAATTCGATTCAATTTTTTAATCTAATCTTTTGCTTTAACCCAAGCGAATGGGTAATTATGGATGAACAACTGCTTGATTTTTGTGGTTGATGTATATTTCGTCAACTCATGCCAAAAAAACTCGAATAATATGGCCGAAAGTTTTAATACGATAGACATTTCTGCTTTGAACGCCGAAATCATTTTAAAATAAAAATAAGCCCAGAATGGCAGACCATACATAAAAAAAAAATTTTGTTAAATTTTTTTAACGTGAACTTGGATTTTCTTTGGCATAGCATTAAAAGTCACTGAGAAGAAGTGTGCCATGATCTGATTCAGCAGCAACGTTATATACAGTCATCTCACGAGAATCCTAAACTATGTTTTCAGTCTCTCGTGGAAGTTCATCTGAGGTGGTTCAAGAGATTGAAAATCCACAAGCAAAAGAAAGTTAATGATGCCCCGTTTGTTTTGGGGAAAAAAATTAAAAAATAAACCACGAACATGAAACTACCTGTTGTTTTTACACAAAAAGCATCTGCAAAGCTAAACATAATCGAAACTTTTGTATCAACTGTATGATTGACCGATTAATTGAGGTTTAATTACCAAATAAATTTAATTTTCAGCTGAATATGTTTTTTTCGAACATATACTTTATCACTGACTACCTAGCTGCCCCACCACTACATTGGGCTTACCCGGCGGAGGCTCCACCGGCCCTAACTAACTCACCCGAAAACGGGCGTGAGCGTCACTCGTTCGTTTCTTCGAGCCTCTTAAGGGGTCGTCCGAACGAGAAGAGGTTTGGGGCTCACCGTTAGCCGCGAGAGACACCGCACAAAATTCGTATTTTCCCACAACAACGCAACCGAAGTTACCCACAAACACTACCATTTCAATTAACTCTCCTGGTCTTCCTGCCTGGTGAATGACCCGGGAAAGAACTCACGAGCCACACTTTTTACAGCTGGAAATGAAAGTTTATATGTCGAATTGTAGCGGAGAAAGAAAAATGTACAATTATCTTCATTCGAATTTATACGTTACTTTATTAAATAAAGAATTCAACCAATATGTGATCAAATTAAAGCCACTTACATTTATTCCCTATTCTAGCAAGGGGCCCCTTTCTTCTTTTTGCATGATTTTTGCCACAGTTGTCTCGTCTCAGTTTAATATTCTGATATCGAAGATTTGCTTCCAATTTAATGATCCGGGATCCAGGGTGCGGCTCCAATACCTCGTCAGAACAAAATAGTCGCTGATCATTGTTCGATTATATCTTCGCCGGTTGCTCGAAAAGAAACTTCCAAAAAAATAAAAGAGAAAGCGCGCCAATCTTCCCGGGCTTAAATAACCTCCGGGTTAACGTTTTTTTCCTCACATCCATCGGCAAAATCATGTTTTGGAGCGCTTCTTTTCCGTTGGTTTGAGCAATTCCCCTCGCTTGATTTCACTCATAACAAGTTCCACTCGGTGGCGCTCCTAGTGGGAATTTAGTGTATTACGCGCTAAATGCATTTGACTGATAGTTCGAACTGCCAGTAATGTTTATTTACATCGCGACGCGAGATGAGGATTTCGCAATAATCCTTTTTTTTCCTTGAGCCGGCGCTAAGATTTCTTAGTTTTTCTTATCTCAACCGGTAGTTTATTCGCTGTGCCAACGCGTGAAGTGTCACTTCACTTTTTTTCACTAATTTAGGCCGTCAAATCTCTCCTCAGGAATGTCGCGATTTTCTTCATTTCGATTTCCTGGTGGAATAAAGTGAGTTTAGTGCAAATGAGTCAATATTACGCTTCGCCAAGATGTCGTTAGTCTGTTAGGAGAGGAGGTCAGAAATTCAACAATTATATCTGTGTTTCCTACGTTTAGTTTAGTGGATTTGTTAGCTTTCTCTCGTTTGAGCTTGGCGTAATCGGCGGTCATTTGCTGGTGTGGCAAAGTGAGTTTGGTTTGATATTTTTAGACTCATTCATAGCCTTTGTTTTGGCTGAAAATTCTTACAATGATTTAATTCTGGCTTCATGTTGCGAGCTCAACAAACGGCATTCGCCCGAGTCCTCTTCATACTCAGAAACATTTTTTTTTAATTGGATCTGTTTGTAACGCCTCCAGACTCTGACATCTTGTGCGATGTGTTTCCGGTTGAATTTTGCTACTTTATACTCGAGCCGCAGTGAATTCCCCTTCAACCTTACCACCTGGATCAGGTGCTACTCATTTTCATCTTACTGATACTATCCGCGCATAAGGCTTGTCCAACTTTCGACAGATCACACAAAAGATTTGAGAGCATTCCATAAATTTGATCTTATGATGCGCTGAAGTATCTTCAATTGTTGCAACTCTGATGTAACGACATTAAATGCGGCCTGTTTCTGTTGCAATTTCCCGTTCACAGTTTCAATATCATTGTTTTTGGTCTCGATTCCTGGTGATTTTTGATCTTAGTTAACAGCCGTTTCCTCTAGAACTTGAAGTACTCTTTTCACCTCCTCCTTAGCACTTTCGTTTTCTTGTTGCTGCTACTTTTAATTACGTAACGCCTCGAGTTCGTACCTTACTCGTCCTGTTCTTCCCACTAATGAAGTGTTAAATTCGCGAGTGTCTTCCTTCGGCAAACGTGCCATTGCTGCCTCAGCTAGATCTGCGTGAGTGTGAAGATGTTTGTAGCGGGATCGTTAAGTTTGTGTCCTTGGCCGGAAGCTCAGTGGCTGCGCCCCTGATAGGCATGTCGGGCTTGACGACTACCTCACGTTTAGATCCGCACTCAAAATCGTTTCCCTGTAAATTTCGACAGTACTCAGGGTCGAATTTGGATTGGTCGAATTATATACACAGGCAGTATGAAACCTTGATTCGAGGAAATGATATACATAAATGTTCGCAGATTATCGCACATAACACAAACACCTCTTGTCACGTGATGGGAGCAACGATTTAAATTCGGATTTCCTCCCAGCATTGCATGTTATTTTGTTTGTGACGGAATTCCGATTACTTTGAGGGGTTATATGTTTTATGCTGCCACATATTTTGATTGGATGAAGAAAGTTTCCACGACCGTGTAAATTTGCGTTTCGTTTCGAGCTCGCGTTGTTTTTGGTGCTTTCGGCGCTTGTTACAGCTTGCTTTTCCATATTGTGGCATGTAAATTGGTAGCGACCTAGCTACTTGGGTTTATTTGCATAAAGTTACAAAGCAAAAATTATTATGTGGCTTTCTTTCCGTAATCTAACAAGTAGTCATTTGATGAATGAAAATTTAATTTACTGGCTGTTGGTTACATCATTATGTTATCAAAAAAAAAAAAAATTGATAAAGTGCGGCTCGGTATTGCGTAGGTTTAACTGTTACAAAATCGCGTATGGTAGTTTTCGGGGTGAGCAACACTATGGAATCTCAATTTTCACCCGTAAAGTTTTCCGCCTTGCTTCTAGTGGATTTCCTTGAAATTCACTACATTTCTACGGTTGAAAATATCCTTTGCATACGATACAAGTTGCGTGCTCATGATTTCTGCTGGCCATATATTATTGACCGATATTGAACAACATTCTGGCAAGCCTATCCCTCTTTTTATAGGCCTAAGTTCATAAGAAAGCTTTCAGTTGAATCTCAGTTAACTTTGTCCTAAGACTCGGTGTTTAGCATTGTACAATAACTATAGCCATGTAGACAAGTTTCGTTGGGACAGCAAAGTCAAACATTATTTTGTAAGGGATATTTATGCCAACACTGTTGTATTTTTGTTTAAAGTCTAAGAAAAGCTGGTGTACATCGATATTCTATTTTCAAATATCAGTTCATTTGTAGACCATCCAATTTGAAAACCATTTTGGTATTCTCCGATTATATTTTCATTGTAGGGGTTGATGTACTCAATAGAGCAATCTCTCTGTTTCCTTTTTATGAAAGGGATATAAGATGCTTTTCCGCCAGTCTTTTGGTAGCTGATTCCCTGTCCATATCCTACATAATTACCAATGAAGGTGATTTTGTAGATGTGCTCTTACCGGCTTAGAGTAGTTCTACCGATATTCAATAAATTTCAGGAAATTTATTCTTTTGAACCTCTTCTACTGTGAGAAGCACGGTCAGGACATCTTCTATAGTGCTTGTATGCTAACAGTTTTGGTAGATATTGTGGGTGCTATTGCTTCTACTACTTTCAATATCAATAGGGCTGCCTAATATTGCATCTTGTCCATCTTTGCAGAGGATAATGCATAGCGTGTATCCCGTTGAAGCTGTTGGATTTAGGCGCATGCTGATCTGGCTTCATTAGTGACATAGCTCGTCAATTTGCTCTATATTTCAGTTGATGGCCCATCGTTCCTTCTGTCAGTACAGCATTTTTGCTTGTTAACGTAGGGTGATGTATCGCCCCCTTATTTGCCCGAGTTAGTATTAGGACTTACAGTTTGTGTGTTTGATTTCTCTTGTAAGCCGGATGTTGACACTCTTCGTCAAACTAGTATATCCGATCATTTTTCGGCTCGTATTCTAAAACCTTTTTCGCGGTGTCTGTAATCGCATCTTTAATCGTTTTCTACATCGTTTTGATATCCTTGCTATTTTCTCCTACCTGCGGCATCGTTTTCAGTGTGTCTTTACCGAATTATCATTTTAACTTAGGTAGATTTTATTTTGTTATTAATGGCTTTAGTTTTTTATGGCTTGACAATGCCCTATTAAAATCGGTATCTGTCCCTCTGTCTGTCCGCCTGTCAGTGCGTCGCAGCAAGTTTTCTCAGGAACTACAGAAGCTACAGTCATCAAATTTTGTAAACAGCTCAGACGTTTTAGATAAATGAATGTCCCGTAGTCACAAAAAAATCAAAAGGCTTTTAAGGGGATGTAACGATGTGACCCCTTAAAAAAACTGTTCACCAAAGATAGTCAGTAGGGTATCAAATGAAAGGTTTTGATGAGATCTCTTTGTATAAACCTAATCAACTGTTAAAAATTTCAGAAGAATCGAATATAGTGTTTAACGAAGGCATAGTGGTTTGAATCTTTAGTGTTACAAAAACAAAAATGCGAGACTATTGAGCAATATGTGCTTCCAATCGACTCAAACACTATTGGCTTGTTAAGATTTGCATGAATATTTCGGGAAGAATGTATATGTTGCACATCTTTGAGAATTTGTTCATCGAGCGATATTAGTTATCGTAAAAGAAAATGGCGGCCGTTTTAAATGCGAATATTGAGTAAATATGTGCTATTTTTCCACAACATCAGCGTTGAAAGTATAGCCTATTAACTCTTGGTGAAAACATACATTTTAAAATGACGAAATCATGGTGGTAGCTTCTTATGAGTACAATAATAACAAACACCTTGGAAGTTGAAACCACTCAGCTTTGTTAAAAATAGAATATGTAAATATAACATTTTTACCGCTCAACTCATATGGGTGCCTTTAAATCTTTATAGTCTGGATTTTTCAATAAAGTTAAATCGAAGTTACGGAAGTAGTAGTCATTTGAAAGTTTTGCAAGTATAACAAAAATAATGTACGGCAGGTTAAAATAGAGTAGCAATGGTTTTGCTTTTAGAGCGAGTATGTACACTTGCCAGAAAAAATATCCGTACATGCAAGATAACAAAGTAATCGTTGTAATAAAAAGGATATGTCCACTTAATTTGAATACTTTCTTTTATAATATCAAAAAATCTACACTTTTGTATGATTCTCAGTATGTTTCATAATAATTACTATTTAAAAAGACTTGAAACTCAAACAAAATCAATTTAGGGCAACACAATAGACCAGAAAAAGTTTCCGTACAGAACAAATCGGGGAACTCCCCTTCTTATGCGATGACATATGCAGATGTATATTAATGTTTTTAGGTCCGATAATAGTTCTACTTTAGGTTGGGGTAGTTTTAAAAGTGAGTACCGTTTTTTTTAATTTTTTGTACACTAGAAATATGATAACGCCCAAAATTAACGAAATCAGTGCTGAAGAGAGGAAAATTATGCTGAAACTTAAGAGTGAAGGGAAAACTGGCCACGAAATCGGTCTAATAGTAGGCAGAACTCATTCCTCTGTCCAATATGTGGTGAAAACATTTAATACAACTGGTTCAATTATGTCCAAGCTTCGTTGTAGTCGACCCTCCATACTGACTGAAAGCGAACAAAGAAACGCTTTGCAGGCAGTTCAAAAGAATTCTCGAGTAACTGCTTCCCAAATTGTTGCAAATATAAAAGACTCTTTTGGCAAAGTTCTCCATGAACATAACATACGAGAAATACTAAAGAGAGATGGTTATCGCTCACGCATTGCACGTAAGAAGCCATACATTTCGGAAGTGAACAGGAAGAAACTTTTGGATTTCGCAAAAAATTTTATAAATATTTTATAAACATATAATATATATATATTTTGGGAACAGGTCCTATTCTTTGACGAAAGCAAATTTTGCATACTTGGCATTAAAGGAAGAAAGTTAGTGTGGTGGAAGAGCGGTAATGCTCTCGAAAATGAAAATCTCGTACCAATTGTGAAACATGGTGGAGGTGATGTGATGGTCTGGGGGTGTATGGCGGCAGAAGGAGTGGGCCAACTTGTGTTTATAGAATCAACTATGAATCAATACGACTACCTTAATATTTTGAAGGTGAATTTGAAGCAAAGCATTCAGCACTTGAGGCTTGGTGACGATTTATGGTTCCAGCAAGATAATGATCCCAAGCACACAGCTCACAATGTGAAGCTTCGGTTGCTCTACAACACAAAAAATCAACTGTGTACGCCACCCTAATCCCCAGAACTTAATCCCATTGACCATTTGTGGGACTTGTTGGAGCGCAGGATCCGTCAGCACAGCATAACCTCGAAGGAAATGCTGAAAAATGTCATCGTCGATGAATGGGGCAAAATTAGCATTCAGGACACAGCCTAATTGGGTCACTCCGTGCAAAATCGACTTAAGGAGGTCCTTAAGAGGAACAGTTATCCCAACAAGCTATTAAGCCCTGATATGTAATAAAATATTTGAATATTTCAAACAAATATTGTCATGTACGGATACTTTTTGTTTTTATTTTTAAAGGAACACAGGAAAAATTTATAGAAAAGATAGTTTCATTCATGAATAAATTTTGCTGCTTAAATATTTAAATGTAGTCGCCTTCTTTAGCATAAATTCTCTAATATGTTGGTTTCTTTTGATGTTGTACGTATACTTTTTCTGGCAAGTGTATGTGTTGTAGATGTCGCTAAAGTTTTTCTGGGGTTTATTCTTTATTGGTGTCTGCATATCGTAGATTGAGTACAAAATCCTTCTGACATGAGCGTAGTTCTATCAACCCAACTTGTTTTATATTTCTTGTAGTAAAATTGGAATTAACTTTCGTCAAGTAATGGTCTGAACCGTAGCGTGCAACACAAAATGAGTGCAAATCAAGAATGTGGATGGCTGCTCATTTTACTTTGAGAACGTGGTCTTTTTGGTTATGCGTGTACCCATCAGGTGATATACACGTTCTTTTATGCATGTCACGATGCGGGAAGGACGTGGTACGCAAAGTCTATTAGGCGTTGTTCGCCCGGGCTGGTCTTTGTGTATTGGCTGTGCCCCCAGTTGCTCCTCTCTGAGTTAACTCCCGAGTGACTTGGGCGTTAAAGTCCTCTAGAACAATTTTGATGTCGTGTGAGGGCCGTCTGCCCATGGTTTATTTTAAGCTGCTGTATAAATCATTTTTGCCCGCTTCATCAGTGCTTTCAATGGGGAAATAAAAGTTGATCAACCAGATGTTGAAGAATGTTGACAGTAATTGAACTCCATATTCATGGATTCCTGACAAATTGCCACTTGGTAAGATAACGTATGTTTTCATATCATTGACATCGTTACCAGGCAGATTGGTTTCTTGGACTGCCAATATATTTGCCTTATAGTTTTTCATCACGCTCAGCACTGGTTGCAGTGCACTTAGCATATATAAAGATCCAATGTTCTATATTCCGGAAGAGTAGTCTGTTTTTCGATGCGAGTGTCGTTGCGTTTATTCAATCCAGTCCGTGGCTGATTTATTGGTTTCATGACAAGAAAATACTGAGTGTAGTATTGTCAGTGCTTGGACTTAATTGATTTTTGTTCCGCGGAAGGTATTTTGTATCGCACCTACCTGCTTGGTAGCCGGTGAGAGCTTTCCTCTCTCCACCACTTGAAGGCACGTCCGTTTAGGGGCCGAACAATCCGCACGAAGCAAGAAATATTACCAGCAATAATATTAAGAGTTCAGCTATACTAACGAAATTTCTATCAAAATTAACTACCATAGTGGTAGCTATGCAAGCGAATAAAAGGAACTTACAAAAACCTGCAAACAATTGGTACGTTTTTCAATGCAAAGGGTGATTCATTATGACGTTTGATTTTCAATAGGCGTTTTTGACAAATCACGCGTGACTTCTGTCAAAATGTAATGTAGTTTATATTCAGTACTAATCGACAAATCATCACAGAAAGACAACAACGTATCCAAATTGTTCAGCGGTACGAAAATCAGCTCAATGAAAATTCACTGCTTTATCGTGAAATTTCGTTCAATGAAGAGGTGCATTTTTGGCTCAATGGATACGTCAATAAACAAAATTACCATATTTGGGCTAATGAACAAGCAAAGAGGTTCAACAGCTACCATAAAGTCGCAGAAATGCACAGTTGGTGTGCTTTATGGGTCGACAGAATCATCGACTGCTATCCTGGAACGCGTTGCCCAAAATTGGACCCTCAGGATGGACCTTTACGGTGCAGTCGCGGTCAACATTTAAACGAGATAATCGTTAAAAAGTAAATGTCATAGACTGTTCTTTCGACTAACAATAAAATTTTTACTATAGAACTTAACTTTGTGCATTTTATTTGAGATTACAAACCAAACCTCATAATGAATCATCGTCTACCCCTACAAATCGAAATTGTATTTTGCTAAAAGTTCCCTTACTCATAGTAAAATTAAAGCATACATATATGTACGGGAAAATTGGGAAAGCAAGGAAATTGTATGGATAAAACTATGAAAATTTATAAGACTATATTTGAGCTAGATGCGATGGCACGAAGGCACCGCACAATCTAAATCTCGTAAGCGGTCTGCCCAAGTATTTTAAAACATTTTTGATTTAGCTGCTATGAATGTTTCAACTTTATATAAGCAAATAACAGAAGAAAACATATCGTGACAAAAATTCCTATTTCAGTTGAAAGATTAACTCCCCGTCTGATAGCGTGTTTTGGAGAAACAGGAAGCAAAAAACATGGAGAGCAATTCAGCGAATTCCAATTTGATTTATGAAAGATATGATGTTTGTAGTTTTAGTTTTTGTTTTGTTGATCCATTATCAGATATTGTTAAAAACTAATGCTACAAATATCAGTTCTATATGTAAAAATTATGCTTGTTGGGAATGAACCCGAGAGTGGGTTTCTACCTGTAAAATTCTCGAAAGGTAAGACGTCTCATTTCAATTTGAATAATATCCACGAAAATTACTATGTGTTATTTATAATCAACTGAAAAAAGTGTGGCGTTCTTCTGGAAGCGCTTATTTGACCTATATCGGTAGAAATAAGTATACATGTATATATGGTGGTGGAAAAGACAATAGTAACAGTGGTTTATATAATGCTCAACGTTTCAGAACTTTATTAAAAAAAGAGAATAGCACTACTGTAGATAAATGCTATTTAACTGCACTTTAAAATTATGCAGCATTTGCTCTCACCAGGCTCTAACTACTTAGTTATCCATTTAAGCCCTAAACTGGAAACTAGGGGAAAAACGAAAAACAACACCTTATCTCCACACATTATTGGTAAAACACTGCGAAAGATATCCATTTCCTTCTTCAAACGAACTTCAAAAGAATTTGTCGCAACAATAATCAGTCGTTCCGTAAGAAACCGGTTGAAAAAGGTAAAACTCTTAAACATATCCCCTTAAACATTCCATGTTTGAGCGAACGGAATATTCAAAAAAGATTGAATTTCACGTGGAAACACTTCCACCTTGAAAATTGGAGCAACATCCTATGGTTAGATGAAACCGAGATTGGTGCTGACAGGAAACTACAGGATGGCGCAAAATAGAACACTCTATCGGAAGATGTCATAACTTTTGCAAATGGCGTCATACGTAAATCATATTCGATATTTGTGAGCTAGACAGCTGCAGTTCACAAACAGACAGGCAATGGAGCGCCATACTCCGCAAGAGTGTAGAATGATTATGACGATTTGCTAATTCCACTTAAGTAGTTGTGTCAATAAGCATAATCTTAATTTCTGGGGCGCTGAAAATCCACATGTGATGCACGACCAGCTATTACATATACTCAAAGCCACTGTGTGATGCGGCGGTCTCGAGGGAGGAGTGGTCGGGTCGTATTTTCTTGGGGACGCCATCGGCAATACGGTCACCGTTACTGGCAAATGCTGCAGGGCCGTGATGAATGGCTTCTTACTGCCGAAATTGCATGAGCCTTGGTGAACATGTGATTAAAACGTGACCATGCGACTGCACACAAAGCTTGAGCCACAATGGATATTGTGAAGGAAGTGTTTCCTGGTCGCATAATCTCCCATTTTGACGATTTGTCATAGCCAGTAAGATCGCCCAATTTAACCATTCCAGACTTCTTTATTTGGGGCTACTTGAAGTCGTAGGTTTATCCCAAAAAGCCTCAGACAGCAGTTGACCTTAAGGAGAATATTCTTCGAAAGGAATAGGAATAGTTATCACAGGCAATCAAGGCACAAATGTATATCAAAACTAGCGGTAGCCACTTGATGTATATAATCTTTTCTACTTAACAGAAAAAATTGTAAAAGTCCAGATAAAGATTTTCAAGACTCAAAATCAGTTTTTCTTTATTTAGTAAAAGGTTACTCAAAAACAAAATTGGATGATTAATTTTGCGCCACCTTGTACAACATATATGTGACGTCTAAGGGACATCGAATCTGATTCTACATACACTTAAAAAAAACAATTAAGTAACATTGTAATGTGGGGTGTCTTCGGGCTTCTGGAGTTAGGACAATGACAAAACCTTTGCAGTCAATTGTACAAAAATCTTGAAAACAATAACGCTACCATTATCTGAAGACGACATGCATTCAGACAAGATAATGACCCTAAGCACTCTTCCAAACTACCAAAAGAGACGCTTAGACGTAATAAAGTAACAGTAATTACGTGGTAATCGTAACCTCACGATTTTAATCCTAAAAAATACCTATGGGAACTTCTAAAGCGCAAGCTTAAGTGCCATACAACGACAACCAAGGAACAACTGTGGTCAAAGGTTCAAACTGCGTGGTACAAAACTTCTGCTAAAATTGTGCCAAGTTGGTACATTCTATGCAACGAAGGTGGGCAGCAGTAATTAACAAGCTAAGTAGACAGAACTATGCTCATATTTGAAGGGATTTTGTATACAAATTACGATATGCAGATGGAAATAATGATTTAATTCAATTAAAACTTTAACGCTATTTAAAACAACCTTAGATAAATAAAAACTTTAAAAGGAAAACCATTATGACTCCATTTTAACCTGACGTCATTTTGTTTCAATATTACTAATATCATTGTTATTTATCTTACCTGAAAATTTCGAGAAGATCTAATAAAAATGTAGTGTCTGGTTCGATAGAAAACCCAAATGGTAGAAAAATCGTACATTATTTTTTTGGAAAAGGAGAAATTTAAAAGGGCTATAGCTTTTGTAAACACGATACAATTTTATTGAATTTAACAAAGTATCAGGTTTTTTATCAGACTACTAAAAATTAAAGTGAATTTAAAAGAACTCATATGAATTCACTGGGAGAAATGCTACAATTAAGAATACTGATGTTAATATTATTAAAGGTGAATAATTTCGGTTTCTAAGATATTTGTTGTGCTCATAGGAACTTACTACTATGATTTTGTCAACTATCAAATGTACACTTGCAACAAGAGTCAATAGTCTGTGCATACTTCAAATATTGAAAATGGGGAAAAATTTATTACCAATTCCCTTGCTGCCTCATCGGTATATTGGGGGTACGCTGGCTGAAGCTCCACCGATAACAAATTACAGAAATTTAATGAATAAACTGCCGCGAATTTGTTTTAAGATAATTGGTGTCACTCATTGATCTGTTTCCTTGCTGAAATTTTCTTGTCGATCCTAACAAGCCCGTAGTGTCTAAGTCAATTGGAAATGCATATTGTTCCATGGCCATGTATTCTTGTTGTTGTGATACAGAAAATTCTGACTCGGTTGACGAAGACATCTCATCGCTGCTCGGATTCTGAAGTTGGAGGACGCGATTAATTGACCGAGGTAGTTGGAGGCACTATTTATACGAAGCAAAGGCCCGAGAGGGGCTGTAGTGCTACGAAGACATCGAACTACATTGAATTAAAGGGCACCCTCATGATTATATTTTTGAAAAATTTAAAATTAATAAATTATACTTTTGTATAACTTACAAAGTTTAGCGGTGAAACTCATGTCCACCTGGCCTTCACTCGTCATTCACCTAGAGCCCTCACATTTTTCGAATGGTCGAAAGAATCGAAGTAAAAGAAGTACTTAAATACAAAATTAACTCACCGATTTAACTTCTTCACACCCGAGCCAAGTTCACAAATCAGTGTCGGATCAACAATCCCGATTCAAGTTCCAGGAAGTGCACCTTCCAAACCAATCACATCGATTTTTCTTTCGTTTGATTCAATAACCAAATATAATTCCAATGATAATCTCACAATATTTAAATATTCCAACAAACTTGCTACATCTAGTTAGCTTTTACTCACAAGGGATGCTGCTGTTTAACTGCTTGATTTTCCACTGAATCTTCCAACGCGCCAACTGAAGATTCAGCCAACTTAGTTTCCCACTTGTAATATTCGCGGCTAGGCCTTTCGATAAGTCCATTCCCCCTTAGTAAGGTTCCGATGCCATCCTGTTTGTGTCGATTGAAAAGTTTGTCTGTGATCTCGTTCACTACCGTTGAGGTCCAACCGCCAAAAGAGACCTTGAACACTCCCTCTAGCTTCCGTTTCGCCTCCGTAGTAGCTGCTGTTTCTCTCATTGTCCGTTCCCAGACGATTGACTTTTCTTCGTGGGACTGTAACACGCGTGTGCCAATAGTGACCCCTAAAGTGGCTCCATT
The DNA here is from genome assembly GCA_963969285.1 of Odontomyia ornata. NCBI lineage: Eukaryota > Metazoa > Arthropoda > Insecta > Diptera > Stratiomyidae > Odontomyia > Odontomyia ornata. The sequence continues at coordinate 66,851,478 of OZ017741.1, read as the reverse complement.
CCTTCAAGTGGTGGCGTTCATAAGTCACAATCAGCTACCCACTTGGTCATTATTGCGCGGATACGCAATTAACTTCCAGCTGTCAGCGGTGACAGTTTATGTTTTTTTTTTTGTAGTCGGTTGCATTTACATGGGAAAGTTTTGTTGAATCAACATGAATGGAAGAACAATTTGCTTTTGCCAAATGCGGATAGAATTTCACTGTGGGAAAGTTGTTCAACAACTGCTAAGCTTTTTATAACTTCCAGATAACTTTCCCATGTAAATGTATTTATATTGTAGCCACAATACAGATTGACATGTACTTATTGCGATTGCTGCATTTGATTGTACAGTAGCTGATGGGAATGTTATTTGCATGCATTCATTCGGGACCAAGATACACTTCCATATTAAAAAATCTTCCCACTATATTTTCTAATGCCGTTGCTATTGGCGATGCTCCCGCTACATCATGTTATGCTCAATGATTCTCCGGGGTTCGCAGCTATTTTACCTCTTGTATTAACCAAAATATTTTTTTGACGTCGTTCAATGGATGCCAAAAAGACTGTCTACAATAGTTATCAGTATGCATGCAATTTCAGGCGTTCTCCATTTATTGAAAATTTTCTGAGCCTAATACAGAGCTTACATATGAGTGGTTGTGAGACGGAAACTGAGGTGCTAGGAATTACCAGTATCGTTTCAATAATATGTCACTACATTGAAAAAATGTTTCAACTGTTATTATTACCCGAAGACTGCGATTAAGACAAACTGTAACTGTTTCGGCAATCCTCTTTTATATTTAAGCTCTACAAACTACATTGACATCACTTAGTACCAAAAAGCGTTTTATTATTTTACCCCAGAATTTTCACCTTCTTATTACAGCTTAATTGTACTATTGCATAACATTGTAAAACCAATTTTAATGTCTTTAAGTACAACCAGAAATTCATCGAGAAAAAAACACGCACTTGCTGTGATTGTCTCCGCATTCCTTCTTTTAGCTCCAATAGGGCTACTAACAACTCTGCCGTAGACAGTCCCAAGCCCGTTTGGGAGAACAGGAGAGAACCCCTTGTTTCTCCAACCCACAGCTTCCATGATTCTTCATCCTAGACCCCCCGATTAAATGGTAGTAAATCTTCCCGGGGCCGCACAATGGGTTTACCGGTTCCCCAACAATGACATTAAATGCCGAGAAACGCCAACAACTGTAAATGCATTTACAGCTCTTCTACTAAATCCTACTTACACCTCCTCTAAGGGGACGAAAGAAGTTGAAGGCAAGTCTTCCGTGCCTGATATGGGAATCGACGTAATAACCATGTCATCAGAATAGAGGTTGGGCGACGAAGTAACTTCCCGTCCCTGAAAAACCATGCAATATTTCGAAACGTGCAGAAGGGCCTTGGAATGGATTGGAATCACGGCAAAGACCTCGCAAACCGAAAAACGACGATGGCATTGGATCTTGGAATGCCACATCACTCAATCACCCTGGTGCTGTTAAGGACCTTTTACATCAGGCCAGTCAATTTAAAGTAATAATGCTCGCAATCCAAGAAATGAACTGGACAGGAAATGGTATTCAAGACATGAGATCCCACACAATATTCAAACGTAAGAAGCCTGATGGAAAACGAGAATTTGAAATTCGGAATTTGACACCGAAAGATTCCAAACAACGCCTATGGCAAAAAGTTACACGGAGACCCTTGACAACCAGCTAGCTTCCATCTTATCAGACGCATTGCTGAAAATAAGCAACGAGCAACACACTATTGGACATCAAGCTGAGTGCAAAAGATATGATTGGTTCGACGATGACCACCAAAATGCATTAGATAAAAAAAGTCAGGCGTACAAGGAATACGTAGGCAGGAAAACCAGAGAGAATATTATGAAAATCTCAGAAGAGTAGCGAATAAGATAATCAGAATTCAGAAAAGCAAATAATAGGACAACTAATTGAGAAGCATCGATGTAAGTCTAGCGTGCAACAGCAAAAGACAAAAATACAAAGCAGTGAAAGGCCTGAAACGTGGCTACCAACCCAAAACCACGCCCTGTCGTGATAACATTGAAAATATCATCGCTGATGAAACCAAAATTAAAGAAACATGGGCATCATATTCAAGAACTTCCTTAATACTCCGCACAGCTCCAAACCATCGAACCCTATACATGTTTGTGGAGAGCTTTCATTGGGCCCATCAACTCTGGATGAAGTTTGCTCCACCATCAAAGCCCAAAAGAATAATAAAGTGCCTGGCATCGATGAAATTCTAGTGGAACTTATCAAATATGGTGGCAGCAGTGTTCAGAAAGCCACTTATAAAATCATCGAACACATTTGGCAACAAGAGCATATACCAAACGGTTGGAGCCAATCTTTTATTTTCCTATCCACTTAAAAGGTGAAAAGCTCAGTGTGAAAATTATAGAGGCACATCGATGCTTTGTATGGCGTACTAAATCTTTTTAAAGATCCTAGACAACAAAATTGGATTATACGCCAACAGTATTATTTGGGGAGGATCAAAGTGGTTTTAAAGCAGTTTCAGTCAAGCAGGCACTTGAAAAAGGCTGGAAGTTCAACATAGACGTACAGACATACACGTTGATTTTAAGCAAGTAGACGACAGTATTGGTCGTAACGTACTGTAGTGAAAGTAGGTGTTATTTGTCCATACAGGACTGCAGCGATGGTCTGCTGCCTCGGCGGAAGAAGGTGTTAATATCAGCCGAGATCGGCCTTGTCTGGGGACGTGTGAATGCGCTGACAGGCTAGCGTTGCGGTGTCATGAGGCGGTTTCATTCCCCCCGCACAAGGACCCACTACAAAAGAATTTCTCATCCATGAATTCTCAGATATCAATAGAAAAGATCGACCGAAGTCAAAAAAATTGTAGGTAACTAACCAAAGGGGAAAATTGCTTGTTCCGAGAATAAGTCGAAGCGAGACACAACAGACCGACTTGGGGAGACTTCGTCATTTCCCGACGATTCTCATGGCCCACAAATAAGCGTGAGGCAACCGGATGGATGTGGTGCCCCCTCGCACCCGCCCAACCGGATCAAGATCCAAAATGTTGAAGTGGGCATATATTTCTCTTTTGAGTGGAAAACTCATACAAACATACTTTGCATGAGCCTTCCCATCAAACGTGAAATATAACGCAGACCAATTTATGTCATAGAATTATGTGATCGGGTCACATAACCGTATGCTATAAAAGGGGCACTTGACCTGAAGACCACCCAACCCGGCAAGAGCCCCTGAGACTACAAAACCGATGAACCGCGCCCGATGGCTAGCCCATTTTTCCAAAAGGGCCTTCCAACGTGCCAGGTCCTATACCCGGTCAGAGGAACCAAAATGAAAAGACCGAGTTTATAGTCTAATGACTCATTTTTTTTATATTAAATTTGATTCGAAACACATTGACAATTACGAATAATCAAAATTAAGCAAATGGATATCTAAGTCTTTAATTATTGACTTGCACTGTTTTTAGTCAAAATCTATTGTAAATCCTCTATTCTAGCTTTATTGAATACATCTTGACTTTGAATCACATTGTAGCGAGGCATTATGCTTTAATCGGTTCATCATTAGGCCAAAAATAGAAAAAGTAATCAGTAGAATTTTTTATTTGAAAACCCCTTAAGAATGTTTTTGTATACCCACTGAGTCAATAAAACTAGGTATATATCATGCCAATATATAAATATTTAATAAAATAAATATAAAAAGGAAATTAAAAGGGTACTTACACAACCTCCTCGACGAGCGCTCGTAGATGGGGTGGGTAGGTCCTGAAATAATTTAATTATGGATTTTATGTAAAATAACATATCCTTATGGGGATGAACTACATTCAAATCAAATTTTAGCATCCGTGGAACTAGTATTCAAATATCCATCTCCTAATTTTAGACGATTTGATCCACGATTTAATATATTATGTGCAACATTAATAACATCAGGAATTTTCAAGGGATCATCCTTGATTTTTCCAGCCAAATATAAAAACGCAGATGCAAGTAAAAATTCATCGTAACCAGATATTGTATCAACTTCCTTATTGAGTCTTTGACATTCTTTTTCCTTCGACAAGAACAACAATTTGGACTTTTAGCACAACTCCGAAACTTGTCTTCTGCGGGTAGAATTATTTTCTTCCTTTGGTGGGAACAATCACTAGCCAATAATTCCAGCAAGATATGTAGCTCAGACAATGAACACTTTATTTGAACGCTTCAATTAGGGTTTTTCGCTCCGTCAGATTAAGAAGATTGATGTAAAACTATGAAAACTATTCCACGATTTACACTTATTGACCATTGCACCTCTCTTGCGCGAAAATTCCGAATCTGATTCATTCAAGGTTTTTCAGTATCAACAAAAAAGTTGAATTAATTTGAACTGGTTTCGTAAAATTGAATCGATTAAAAATTTAACTGTTCAAGAAATAACACACGACAAGTTATCATTCATACTTGCTCCCGACGACGGAGGAACAAGGGTAGTTTTTCACACTTCACTGAAACTGTTCGCTAGTAGCTTCTGCTCGTGTTTACTAAAATATACGGTGGGTATTCAGATAAATATACGGTGGGTATTCAGATTAACTTCTTTTTGCATGCATGACAATATGGAACCGATAATTTCGTTCTCCACGTTTTTTAACATTTCTCCGTTAGCAAATGTTGGACTCGCATTCCAAGGACACAATGAAGTCTAGATGTATTAACTTCTAACTTGGTTCAACACATATGAATAATAATGATAGCTCATGATGCTCGACAATGTAATTTGATCCGATTGGTGACTAGTGGTTTTTGCACCACAAAACCAAATGAGCATTTATTTGGCACACTTCAGCCGAGTATAGTCTGCACTTGCATTGTTCACTAATGCACTTGGCAGCCAGCCAATTAAAATCACGATTTTTTTTGGTCGAAAGCAATGCAAACAAACTTCCCATTTATCATCGCCAGTGATGGTTGCCTCAGTTTCTTACAGGAATACCTTCATATGTCCCGACTTGATTATCTTATCCTAATCTTCCAATCACGTCTTGCAACGGAAGGTAGTCTGAGTTAGTGCAACATTGTACGCTGTCGAAGAAAAATTTATGTGGCACGCAATGAATTTCCAATTTATTTTTGACGACATTAATTACTTGTGCGCAAATATTTCGTACAATCTGTCTGCGCCGTTACTACAATGTTTTGAAGAAATTCAATTGTTTTTATCAACCACGATATTATATCACATTTCCCACTATCACGAAAAGCTGTCCATTGTACATATTTCAGTACGTGTACTTGCACTCTCGCCTCTAGAATCTCTTAGTTACCAAGGGATGCATTTCTTATTCAATTGCTTCTATGTATTTCCGGGTTAGATACTGATAATGAATTCACTCACATACACATACACACATCTATTTGGTTTGCGTATTTTCCTAAACTGGCACGACGATGATATAATATTTGGTATGTTCGTTGCAAAGTCAAGATCACGTTTTTCCCAATTGAAATTCAGTCATTTAAACTCTTCAACTCAAAATCTAGAGGGGGTCTCATCTGATGTGTACTCAGTTGAATTACGGGACCATAAAATATTATGCATTGTTACTCATACAATCAACATATTTTTCATGGACAAGACGTACAAAAGCTTGCTACAACATTTTATGAATAGGCCATGTGCTCTGTCTTTCATGCTACCATCGGCAGAAGTTCTCAGTCTTGACTTGAAACAATGACAAGATCAGGGTACAAGTATGTTGCGCAGAAATTCAATTGATATAAGCTTAGAGTCGTGCTTCGTACAAACCACCATCAAATTAAATCAGACTGCCGTTGGAAAACCCAGTGTTGACTTATACATTCACTACAATGTTTATAAGTTTCTCTGTTAGCCGTTTTCTCGGTAGTGTTACTAATCATGCTTTAAATTATTCTTCCATTAGAAAATGCGATTATGTGTAAATAGATGTTGCTAGGATGATTTGACTCGCTCGTTATTCAATTACATAATATATATATATATATATATATATATATATATATATATATATATATATATATATATATATATATATATATATATATCTATTATTCCAAACAAATGTCCATGTTATGTGCTGATTGTTTTTTTTTATTAACCAATTTCACTGTCCAATTATATGTTTAATTTCTATTTTATATTAATTTGTTCCATTTCCGCGATGCATAACAAAACAGTAGTATCTGTAAATATTTGCTGCTATCTTCTTCATTTGTTTTTAGTTATGTATTTACAATGTTTCAGTTTGATTCCAAATTCTATTGGATCGGAAAGATATCAAACTATCTGTACACTCATTCTTTCGCACATTTATGGTTTCATTCTTAAAGGTGGAGTGGCGGTTTTAAGTTCTATATTTCTGTCTGACAACAGTCTTGTGCTAATAAAATATGCTGCAATAACACTTAAACTAAAATTAAAAACTGGGATAACGGCTCTAACTAACGCCCGCTCGCTGCGATTTGTGAGTGAAATCACACGATACGCGCCGTTTGGTATAGTCAATTAATTTAATTAACACTCTTCCAATTTTAACGATAATAGTCTTAATTAATTTACATTATTTTGCTATTGGAACCATTAGACGAGCAGACGAGCACCCAATACCATTTCTTCTTCCCTTGTCACCCGCCTTCCAGTCCAAACTGACAGCCCTCAAACATCTGATAGACACAGCTCCTCAAACTGTTCTAGTTTCTCAGTTATTGGTTGCTAGAAATTGAAATTTTGATAGGAGATAGGAGGGTTTTCGAGCAGTTTGATATTGTAACTGCTCGATTACTACAATACTGTACCAAATAACGCTTTGCTTTGGCATCTCAGCCAAATTGGTTCATCTTACCAAAATAACGATGACGTCGACGACTTCCCAAGTCCGCATCAATAACCAACTCACCAATACCTTTGACACAAATATCGAACTAAAGCAATGGGATGGGCTGGCCCCATTACTTTTCCATTTGGCTCTGGAATTTCTCATAAAGAAGCTACCTGTCGATACATGAGGTACATTACTACGCAAGTCGGGCCAAGTTGTAGCCTATGCGGACGGCATCAATATTTTGTCATGGTCATTATCAACTGCCAAATAACTTTTCCTGAAATTCCACTGGGAAACAAAACTAGTAGGGCTACAAATCAATGAGAATACTCGTAAAATAAAGATAATGACACAGTGGAGGAAAAATACATACACAAAATATCACACTTGGCGAATACAATATCGAAGATGTTGAAGAATCTGTGTATTTAGGCGCCAAAATAACGAAAAGGGGCAATGAAAGAGACGAAATACGCCGAAAAATACACCTCGCAAATAAAATATTTTATTTGGTGTTGACGATCTTGAAGACCAGTTGCATACAAAGGAAAAAAAGCTCCAAGTATGCAAATCTGCGATAAGACCTGTGTTATGCTATGGGTATGAAGTACGGACACTAACGCAAGCATCTGTAAATACTCGTATATTGCATGCCTTTAAGCGACGAGGCAAATAATCGAAGCGAAGCGAGATGGGGACCAATGGTGAATCTGATACAATCATGGGCTGTAGGTAATTTTTGACGAACCGGAGGTCTCAACGATTGTAAGACTGCAGAGACTTCAATGGACTGGCCACATCAATCGGTTGGACGAACAATGGATAACTAAGAAGGTATTCGTTGGGAGAACTGAAGGCCGGATACCAGTAGGGAAACCGAGGAAACACTGGTCTGACTCGGTCGACGAAAACAGTTCATCGCTGCTCGGATTTTGAAATTGAAGGCCACAATTAATGGACCGAGACAGTTGGAGGAGCTACTAGCAGGAAGCTAAGGCCCGAGAGAGACTTTGGCGATATGAAGAAGAAGAAGGACTACTCTTAGTTTTGGGTCAGAACTTTCTCCCTCAACTTGGCTATTCGCTGTCACGGCCTTTGCCGTTGAAGTCATTCTCAAGGTTCTAGTGAGCTTAGTGAACATTCTAGGGAAAATTGGATGGTTATTTTTATTATATTCAAGCAGTAAGAGCCTCAGTTAAATTCTTTTTTTTTATTTTTCTATTCTTTAATGGTACGTGGCTATTGGTGGTCGAGCCGCGCGATGCAATCAGGGCTGTGATGACGTATATACATGTTTACTTTAACATATGGTGCAAGGCTAGGGCTAGATGGTCAGAGTTTATGAAACGTTGGACATTTATCCATAAAATTCCATCGTTGCCTAAAATAACTGGAAGCTTTCGATGATATTTTAGCTATTTGTTATCAAAAAATGGCCCCGGCAAAAATTAGACTTTTTCTATGGCGTATGCTTGCGGGAATGGTTAAACATATGTTCAAGATTGGTGTCCGTTCCATTCAGCTGTTTCAGCATTCATAAATTTATCGTTAAAACACGATAACAATGGTAACTACCTGCTTTTAATTATACCTAAACTTTACGCCCTAAAAATTTACAATATCAAATAATTTCCATCTAGATATACTCGAATTGCCTTGGCTCTGGATGGCTTCATTATATACTCGTACACATAAATACTAGAATAACTAATCCTCCAATCTTTGCCCAAAAATAGTACGAGGCTTTGACTCTACACAGGTTTGCTGTAATAGGATATTGCTGCATGAAATTTAAGGCAACCTCCTCAGAATACTAACGTTGCTTGAAAAGGTTAGATTTCGGACCAATTTTGCTTGCCCACCGTTCTCTTAGAGCTGAAAAGGTATTGCCAGAAAATATCTAAAATTTTAAACATAATAGTGTATCATACAAACGTCTCTTTTAACGAGCACTAAACATATTACCATTTTAGTTTAAAAAACTATTTGATTCATTTTTCACAGAAAGTTTCGTTTTTTTGATTTTAATTACTGATTATAGTAAAGGAGAAGAACTTGCTTAGAGTAAATAAAAAACTATAGCTTAGTGACTGGAAGAGTGATGTTACATTAAACAAAATAAATCATAAAAATTTTGACCTCGCACAAAAGCCTGCAATACTTCTTTTGCGAATGTTTACTGATGGTAGCACTCTTAAGAACATTTCTTGCAGACAAAATTACTAGCATAGCCTTCAAATAATAAATTTTATTGCAGAAAAAGTAAATTAAGGAATATTCAATAATATTAGTAGAAAATTGCTAGTGAAAATAAAATTTGAAAAATAACTAAAATACCTTAGTAACGTATTTTAACTTAGAACATAGATCCGATTTTCAAATTCTGTTAAAGTTTCGCTGTGCGAGGATTAGTATTCATCTTACCCTGTAATATCGAAGAAGAAATAAATCAATTCAAATCAAAGCAAGTATAAAAATATCAAAAAATTGAAGATAAATCAAAAATCATAAGTTTCAAATATCATACTTTTCAGTTCTTTTGTTCTAAGCAGGTAGAACTGAATTCGATTTGACAGGTGCAACATTTTGAGTTATTGATGATTAGTTAGTAGTGAAATGAATGAAGAAAACAATCGACTTTTTATTTTAAAAGCGGAGAATATATCCAAAATTAATCCGAATTTCCAATAAATATATATTTTCATTCGTTTGCAACATAACAGATATGTAACAAAGATTCACGAACATTCACTTAAACAATACAATTTAAATTCACATTTCAATTTAAATGTTCATATATTCGCATTGTGCGTTAGTATTTAATATTTTATTTCAATATATACAGATTTTTAATTGGCTAAGAACAATTATTATTAATTACTTCATATAATTTCGATGTAACATTCATTTACGACGGTCATATTAGGTACTTGTATTTCTGGTACATTTCAATTTCTTACAATTATAAAACCGAAAAAAAATTAAGCTTGCAATTAATTTAAAATGCATTGAATTTCTTTAAAAAATTTATCTAATATTCTTCACTACATATTCCTGTTCTTATCCGTACCAAACATTGAATTTTTACACCTATTATAAGTCTGTGTGTAATACTGGAGGCTTTTCTTCGCCAGCATCTGACTTAGATCTAGTAATGGAAACGGTGGTCGTAGCCGTAGATTTTCCAGGACATGTCACAGTCGTTTGATCAGCGAGTACAGTTGTTGCGGAGTTATTAGCATTGCTACAATATCGATTACTATTCTGAATTTGTTGTTTAGCTGACGAGTTTAAAAGCCGCTCAGAACCTCGATTTTTACCAAATTTCGGAAATAAACTATTTTCTAATTGCAACTGAGCATTCAAATCTTTCCCAGCTGCGCAAGTACATGCTTTTAAAAAACTTTTTTTAAAATTATCACTCAAAAATGCATAGAGGATTGGGTTCATGGCGGAATTTGAGTAGCCCAAGCAGCCTACCAATAGGAAAATTGTTATTTCTAAGCGCGACCGACAATTGTGCGGGGGTGAGTGGATGAGGGCCACTTGTGATATCCAATAGGGTAACCAACACAGAACGTACACTGTAATCACTGTGAGTACTAATTTAGTTACCTTGCGGTGCGACCGTTTCTTCTCCTTGGACTTGTTCTTCGGGCCGACCGTATGTAGTTTTCGTATAACTAAATAGTAGAAGCATAAAATAAAGCTCAGGGGTAAAGCGAACCCCAAAGTCAGTGAGTACAGTATAAATGTTGTACCCGATTGTGTACCATGATCTTCTGGCCAACGTATTATACACGAAATTGTATCCTGTTCATATTCAATGATGTTAGCGAATAGTATCACAGGTAGCATTATGATAGCGGAATAAGTCCATGCTATACCCGATACTATTTTCGACACCAGCGGGGTGCGAAAGCGTGGGGATGTAATTGGATGACAAACAGCTATATATCGATCCGCCGACATGACGAATAGAAATATCGATGATGTGAATTGTGTTATGGAAGTGCTAACCATGTACGCTTTGCACATAGTCTCGCCAAAAACCCATTTGCCTATATGCATTGTTATAAGTAAAAATGGTATTCCTATGAGGAAACATTCGTCTGCTATAGCCAAATTCAGTATGTACATGTTTGTGACTGTTTGCATCTTGGAAAATCTAAGGACTACATAAATTACAAGAGTATTGCCGAATAGGCCTACAATACAAACTACTGCGTAAAGGATCATAGTGACGAAGTTACCCACTGGATTTTGCATTGACGGACATCGTGTTTGATTGAAGCTCTCGTTTGCTGATGATGGCATATAGGTGAAATTAGAATCGAAGCTCGACCATGTGTAGCCATCAAAGTGAGATGTAGTCAGGTCAAAATCTAAGTAACTTTCCTCCATTATGGCAGTATTATGATGATATTAATCCAGTTGGATGATGATGAATGACGAAGAATTTATGAGTTCACGTTATGTATTAGCATATTGACATTGAGGGAATTTATCTGAAAAATAGAAAGGAGAAAAAGCGATATTAAAGCAGCATATCTAAAATTATGTATTGTATTTTAATCATATACTTAAAATGTAATGAGTAAAGTTCGAACTATATCCAGATAGAATACTGTTTAAAACAAAACTTAAAAATTTTCAGGGTTTTTTTTATTCTTATCAAAACTTTATTGTAAAATCAACTAAATGCACGTTTAATTTTTTTAGGAATTCCCTCATATTTTTCTATAGGTCTTATTAAATCGTTGCAAATTTTATAAAGACATTAAGTACGTTATTAAATAATAACGTACTCAAAAACTTAATGACCCACAGGTCACTCTAAATTTGAACAATCGTCAATAAAAATACGGTAATTATTTAGTTTTGGTGCCATACTCTCGTTATTTTTAAATTTCGGTATTTTATATAGTTTTTCATGCTGAAAAAGAATATATATATATATATATATATATATATATATATATATATATATATATATATATATATATATATATATATATATATACATATGTATGTATATATATATATATATAATATATATATATATATATATATATATATATATATATATATATATATATATATATATATATATATATATATATATGTTGGGCGCGGAAAAGATTCCTTTACATAGTATTTAAGGTTTGAAAATTGGGAAATTTACACTATCGTGAAAAGTTGGTATTTTGCACATACTTGATGTTGGAGAGGATTGAGAGTGGGGTGTCGGGGGTAGGTGTTAAAAATTTAGAACATCGTTTTAATTTATTTTATCCTTTTTATGGCAGTTCGAAGTCGATTTTCTTTTTGTTCTAAACCTTTTTTATTTCACCCTTTTTAGTGGGAAATTTATACATACTTTCAAAACTCAGTTTCTTGAGTACCTTCAGGCACAAATTTCGTTATATCCTATATATACTCACACACACAACCTTCCCCACATACGCACAACCAAACACACACATATATATATATATATATATATATATATATATATATATACATATATATATATATATATATATATATATATATATATATATATATATATATATATATATATATAGATATATATATATATATATATATATATATATATATATAATCGATACATGTATTTATGTATGAATGTAACTCCGGAATAAATCTCTAGAAATTTACTTAAAAAGATCCTTCTTAACCGAATCACTCATTCACGTTTATTCGATACCCATCGCCTTCGTTTTCACTCAACTATGGCAAATAATTTTCATGAAAGTTTCGTGAAAATTATATCATATAGTTCAATAAAAACTCGGCTATGCATTTTCATGTTCATCTTTAAAGTTATGATCAGTTATATAAGGAAAAGTATCGTCTTTGTAGGTTGCGTTTCTCGCCAGTTTTTAGTATTATAATCACTAATTTTCGGTTTCTGAGCATATACTATATAAAATTAACTGGAAAGTAACGAGTCAACCCTATCATTTGCAATCACTCAATCCTTATTATTTCTTCGGGGAATTTAAAAATCCTATGTGTAACGTATATGTCTAAGGATGTGAGAAGGATCTTTTACTAATTTCATCAGAAAACAAAGAATGAATGCCTTAGAGAAAAGCATCCTGTAATTTTCCCTGTAAATATTGTTGAATTGTATTTATGCTGCATTTAGAAATAATTTTTTTGTTTATTTTCCGGTAGGAATGATTGACTAAAATGTACCGTTAAAGCAGAAAATCAAGAACACTGATCATTTTCATTACAATCCGTCACCAAAGGATTAGGTATCTCCGTCAAATCCTTGAGGAAGGCCAAATAATGGGCACTTTTCGTACAAAAGATAATATAAATTCAATTTCGCAACTTCAATGCATCGTATTGAGCTGTTAATATCTACAGAGTCCTTGCAAGGATTACAATTCTGTACCGATACATTTTATATCAATACGTTGTCCTTTATTTGAAACCTCTACAATTAAAATCCTTACACGCGTCGATCAGTTATGCTGAAAAATCAGAGTAAAAGTCGGAAATTTTTTAGTGTCAACGGTAAAAGTCCTTTGTCGTCGTGCCGAATTTCTTATCCTTTGAATGGAACCTAACAGAGAGAAAGATGTATCATTTGTCAAGAACAGGACTCTTCTATCTATCTCCATTTAAAAGTTATGCGTGAACATACATAAAACAAGTTGGGTAAACAGATCTACGCTCATGTCAGAAGGGTTTTGTATTCAATTTACGAAATGCAGTCACCAGATCGAATCAAATCACGAAACATGACAAAGACGATTTTATTGGAGAAAATATGAAATACGAAGATCATACTATTATCAACAAAGTTGAACGAATTTCGACTTCTGAGGTTTTTGGTGTTGTTATACTCATAAATATCTCCCTTGATAATTATTTCAGATGTCCATCCGCGAGGGAAGAAACACATTTTTCATGTATTTCCCCCCTGTGCCCCCACTGAAGCAAAAACTGACAGTTTAACAACTATTTTGAAATGTTCCCATGAAAACTTTCATTTCATACTCATATCGGCTACGTTTGATGAATTTTTTTTTCAGGGGCCACTCCCCTGTACAGTTATCATCGATTAACGGCTACAAAACCCTTTTGCTAGGAGCTCTCTCCTACCTCCTTGACTTGTTCATTAATTGTAGGTACTCATCTTCAGTCATTCATTCAATTGAATCAAGTGTTCAAAGCATGCACCTTAAACGTTGAAGTTGGGAAAAAATAACTCAAAATTATTCAATCTTCGCATTTACAACAGTCACTATTTTGTTTTACGATTACTGATACCACAAGCTGAACCGATTCTCAGAGATAAACATCACACCTATCATTCCTGAAATTTTTATGCAGATCCTAGCAAAACTGTAGTGTCTGAGTCGGTAAAAAGCGCACGTTGTTCCATAGCCATATGTTACCATAGTAATAAATGCAGCGCATATTGTTCCATAATGATACAGGAAAATTCAAACCGCTATAACTTCGCTAAATATTATATTATTTCGGAGGTCACTCTCCTATATGGGGAGACCCCCCTTAAATACCTTGTAAAATTTTTTTTTAGTTGGACTTTGAAGAGATCACCACTTTACACCTACTCATAAAATGATGTTTCTAGCTTAAGTGGTTTCCGAGAAAAACTGCTGTGACACACGGACGGACAGACGGACAGACTGGTCGCGAAACTAGTAGTGTTTTGTAAAATAATTTTACAAAACCCTAAAAACTACAAAAAATATATATACGTGATGAATTAATAACCTTCTTTCCTTTGGAAGTCGGTTAAAAAATAACAATATTAAATGAAAATAACTTAATATTATCAATGAATCGGAAAAAGCAGAAAAACTACATCGAATATTGAAAATTAAATATAACTTAAGAACACGACAAAGAATGTACTTTTAACTTTTAACTCATATGTATGAACTTAACTCTAATTATCAAAAATGTATCAACTTAATTGTAATAAATGTTATCACAAAACAAATTATTAAAATATTCCTAAGCTACATGTAAAAATTATCTCTAGTTATTTAAAATAATGAACACAAATTCCACTAGCAATTCCTCTTCTTCTTCGTAGAACTACATCGGCTCTCGGGCCTTCGCTTCCTGCAAATAGACCGCGTCTTTCAATTTTGAAATCCAAGCGGCTCTACGTCGACCGAGTCAGACTAGCGTTTCCTCGGTTTCCCCACTGGTCTCCGGCCTCGAGTTCTCCCAACTAACACCTTCTTAGGTATCCGTTGTTTGTCCATACGATTCATGTAGCCATGTGGTCGCAATAAAATATACAATAAGAGAACAAAAGAGCCGAATGTAGAGAAAAACAATTTAGCAAAAAGGACAAAAATAGCTTGGTCATAAGAAACTTGGCACTCATGCAATAAAAAGATACTTTATTTGGCCTTCGCAAGAATGTGGTTACGGGCAAACTTTAACCCTCCACTGATATTAGTAGAAGTCGTCTCCAAACACTTTCTGGTGTTAGTATTCATCGGAAGGACTGTAGAAAAAGACAGCCTTTCCAAGCCAGACGATACTATAAGGTTGCATTGAAAATCATTAAATATAATTGTTCGGATAAAGATTTTAAAAATTATGTTAAGATACATATATTAATAACAGCATATTAGAAACATAATACTAAGCTAATTGAACTCAATGCCGCCATGCCTCACGAATCGATATTTGCCTAGCAGAGAGCCAGCATTTGCTCTACGTGCAGAATGCTCACATGTAAGCGAATTACTGAATTAATTTACCAACCGTATGACTCATCAACTTCAAGAAGAACGAAGAGTATATTTGGAAAAAAAACAAATTGAAGTAGCAGAAGACTGCTCTCGCCAGAAGAGTATTGCAAAACAATTAGTAAATCAAACAATATATTCTGCATATCAAAATTTGACTGATATGCAGATTCCATAAATTGAGTTCGAAAAATTATTATGATTATTATGATTTTAAACTCGCCACCATTTAGTTTCAAATGTTTTGACCCCGTCACTTGATTCGTCATGATAACGCATCAATATTACAAACCATTCCTAAAATTTTTATCAAAATTCCAACATATTTGTGGTGTCTAAGTCCGTTGGAAACGTGTATCTCCCCAGTATCACGTGTTAATGTTGTAATTGTTAAATATCACAGCCGCACAAAAAAAGTGGGGTATACTTTTGATGCCATATGTCATATCCGTAGTCTTTTAGCCTGTTGAGCACGAATTCGAGTCCAGAATTGAGCCATCACGTCCTGATTTTTTCTAACCTCAAAAAATGGGTTAAAAACAGAAAAAATCCTGGAAAATACACTCGTAAAATTCGGGAAAAAATTATTTTTCACCTTTAAATCTATATTTATATGAATTAAGACCTGCTGAGCATGAATCCGTGACCAGAAGTGAGCCATCATGTCGTGATTTTTTTCTAACCGCAAAAAATGGGTTAAAAACAGTAAAAATCGACGAAAATACATTGAAAAACATTTTTTCCACCTTTTAACCTATATTCGCACGGGTTTGGACCTATTAAATATGAATCTGTGATCAGATTGAGATCACCACATCTAGATTTGTTCCTAACCTCAATAAATAGTTTGAAACCAGTAAAAATCGGGAAAAATACATTGATAAACAGTTTTTTCTACATTTTAACCTTTATTTTGTTAACCTCAAATCCTGGTCAGTTTAAGCCAGCCCTCCTAGCCCCCCTCCTTTCTAAATGCGGCACTGTTGAAATCAACTACCTCAGTACCTCAAAATACATAACCACCAACCCATACTTAAAAGCCTGAGACCTGTCATCTTATTACCCAATTACCCGTTTTGAATATCTATAACCAAAAATCCTGATGATTCATACTTTTATACCCAATAACTTACACCTAATAAATCTAATTTCCAACAACCCTAATGCCCTAAGACATTGAAATTCAATACACTGATTTAGTGACCAAATATTACTGCCTACCTTATTTTTAGGGTTTTGTAAAATAATTTTACAAAACCCTTCTAAAATCGCGTCCTGTCTGTCCGTCCGTCCGTCCGTGTATCACAGCAGTTTTTCTCGGGAACTACTTAAGCTAGAAACATAAAATTTTGTATGTAGGTGTAAAGTGGTGCTCTCTTCAAAGTTCAACTACAAAAAAAATTTATAAGGTATTTAAGGGGGGTCTCCCTATATAGGGGAGTGACCCCCCGAAAAAAAATTTCATTGAAGGTAGCCGATATGGGTATCAAATGAAAGGTCTTGATGGGAAATTTTCAAAACAGGTCTTAGTTTGGCAAAGTTTGCTTCGGGGGGCGCACAGGGAGGGGAATACACGAAAAATTTGTGTCCCCCCCTCGCGATTGGACACCTGTGATCCGAAAAATCTGAAAATAATCATGAAAGTAGGCTTTGATGAGTACAACAACAACAAATACGTGAGAAGTCGCAATTCGCTCAACTTTGTTAGTAATAGTATGATTTACGGATTTTATGTTTTCTTGAATAAAATCTTAACGGTACTCTTTAATTCAATGAAATTCAGTACACAGATGACAATTTATAAGATAAATCTATCCTAAAAGTTTCATAATGATCGAATGGTATTTAACGAAGTTATAGCGATTTGAATTTTCCTGTATTACTATAGACCAATATGCGCTGCATTTATTACTATGGCAACATATGGCTATGGAACAACATGCGCTTTTTACCGACTCAGACACTACAGTTTTGCTAGGATTTGCATGAAAATTTCAGGAATGATAGGTATCATGAATATCTTTGAGAATCAGCTAGTGGTATCAGTAATCGTAAAACAAAATGGTGGCTGTTTTAAATGCGAAGGTTGAATAATTTTGAGCTATTTTTTCCCAACTTCAACGTTTAAGGTGCATGCTTTGAACATTTGATTCAATTTAATGAATGACTGAAGATGAGAACCCACAATTAATAACCATAAGTGAAACAAGTCAAAGAGGCGGAAGAGAGCTCCTAGCAAAAGGGTTTTGTAACCATTTTAGGATTCGAAAAAATTGGCCATTAATCGATGATAACAGTACAGGAGAGTGGCCCTGAAAAAAAAAATTCATCAAAGGTAGCCAATATGAGTATGAAATGAAATTATTCATGGGAGCTTTTCAAAACAGTTCTTAAACTGTCAGTTTTTGCTTCAGTGGGGGCACAGGGGGGAAATAAATGAAAAATTTCTTTCCTCCCTCGCGAATAACAAAAACCTCAGAAATCGAAATTCGTTCAACTTTGTTAATAATAGTATGATTTTCGAATTTCATATTTTCTCCAATAAAATTGTCTTTGACATGTTTCTTGATTTTATTCGATCCGGTGACTGTATTTTGTAAATTGAATACAAAACCCTTCTGACATGAGCGTAGGTCTGTTTACCCAACTTGTTTTACGACTATATCTCGTTCTCTTATCCTCAAAAGATCTTTTTACAGATTTTCTTCTCGATTCACTTCTTAGCTTTGGATTTGTCTCACTTTTAAGTGACCAGCAAAAGTCAGCCAACATATGGTCATCCCATCGTCCTTGATATCGGTTTTCGATGACTTTAATGTCTTAGTGAAAGCATTTTCCTTGTTCTTCGCTGTAGTCACCGAGATTGTCGGGGAAATCATCGATATGGGAGTCTAAAAAATGTAATTTTAAGCTCATTAGGCATCCTAATTTTCGAAAATTTTTTTAACTATCTCTTTGTACTTAGGACTTTTATTATTCCCTAAAAAGTTTTTTTGCGACTTCTTTAAAACTTAGCCAAGCAGCTTTTTCAATCTCGTCCATTTTTGTAACGAATATTGTGTCCTGAAACAATTTACTTATTTGTGGGCCGTCCAACACCCCTGCCTTGATTTTTGCATCAGCATATTTTGGAAACTTTTGGAACAAATACTTGAAACATTGGCCATTTATATTTAATGCTTCTACAAATTGCTTCATGAGTCCAAGTTTTATGTAAAGAGGAGAAATAAGTACTTTTTCTGCATCTACTAAGGGCGTAGAGATAACATTTTCTTCACCAGAAATAAATGAACCTTTTGCTAGCCAAATTTTTGAATAGTGATTCTCTCTACCTCTACTGTTCCAAAAGCATGAATAGCAGGGACAAATCGTAAAGCCGGACTGTTGGCCAAGCAATATCGCTAAGATTTTGAGATCTCCGCAGATTTTCCTGTTGTGATCAGCATATTTTATTTTTTCTGAAAGCTTCTTCATTTTATCATGATGTTCTTTTATAACTCTGGAATGTGCAATTGGAACAGGAGCATATACGTTCGTGTTGTGCAACAAAACTGTCTTGATGCTTTGCTTAGAGGAATCTATAAACAATCTCCAATCAACAGGATTATAAAGGTTTCCCTTTAATTCATTTTTTAAGCCTTTAATATTATCTTGGTCCCTGTTTCTGTGAAATGAAACTCTAGTTTCTAGCTTGAGCAGGTTTCTTTTCTTCAAAAATGAAGCAAGATGCTCTGCTCTGCTCTGTCTAACTAGATCGTTGAGTTCTGACTGTGATATGGGTACTGGCTGTGGTTTACGATTGTATGGTAGACATATGTATATATTTACTACTATCTACACCATTATCACGATTATTTGAGTCGTCAGTCGATTCGTACTTATCATTATCTGATAAGGTAGAATCATCTACTTCCATAACATCAGAAACCACAGCATTACTTAGTTCAGTAGATGAAAAAGCTTCAATTGGTCTTGTTACTGTCAAAATATCTGTATAATTCATGCTACTTTTATTCGTTCGGTTATTACCAAATTTGTCATCTACAACATTCATACAGAAGAAACATTCACTTTAACAGGAAGGTCTATTTCATATCGCAGGTTTGGTATATTTCACGGCCTTCTTATGTGAGTTATACAACATTATTTTGCAAGAATTTCAAATGATGTGGGGAACCCAATCTGTATTTTGGTGCAGTCACTCTAGACTGAAGGTATCTTTATAAAGATTCTTAATCTTATCTGTTACAGCTATTCGCGTTTTGATAAATACATATTTACAACAAATATAACAAAACATATCACATTTTTTATCACAGTAATTAACTGCCCATTTAGCCTGCTACTTTTTTCTTGTAGCCTTATACTCAACATGAGCCAAGTTACCCACGCATGAAGAGCTACGGTCGCTGGATGACGACGATAGCGGGCCCGTTTTCACACCCTGACCAATCAACGATACTGGGTTTCCGAGTCCCTGCATCGTAATTCTCTTCCTACTACCTGCCATGACGACATGAAACCCGTTATCCAGGAATTTACCCGGATAGTGGAGCAACTCCGCTGCCCACCGCCACCGCGTGGAGGTGCCCTGGATGCAGGTAGAAAGTTATATAACCTTAAGCTGGTTCCGTTTTTCGGAACAACGGTAATTGGTTTTATTCAACTGGATTTTTAGGTATTAAAATATTGAATTACAGCAATGCGGCTTGGAAAAGCATAATAAAACCAACTATCACGCAAATTTAATGTAAGTTACTTGTATTTCAGAAACTGCGTTTGCGGCTTGGATCTGCCAATACCCGTTAGTATAAATATAGGTTTAGATGTGAAAAAAAAATGTTTTTCGAACTTTTAAGAGTGCAATTTTCTCGATATTTACTGTTTTTAACCCATTTTTTGAGGTAAGAAAAAATCAAGACGTGATGGCTCAATTCTGGACCCGGATTCGTGCCCAGCAGGCCAAAAGACTACGGATATTATATATGGTATCAAAAATACACCCCACTTTTTTTGTGTGGCTGTGAATCAATCGGCTGTAACTTACGTGTTTATTGTTCAATTATTGTGAAATTTTCGGGACACATACAATAATTAAAAAATATTTAAATTGTAGCTTTTAGGAAATTTAAGGGTCCCATCTTGATTTTATAGGCAAAAATGTAAAACTTATAAAATGTACTATTATCCACAATGTTGATTGAATTTCGACTTCTGAGGTAAATGTTGCCCTTGTACTCCTAAAGTTTCACCTCTGTGATTTTTTTCCGATTTTCCGTGTCAAAGGCGTTCAATCGCGAGTGGGAGGACACAAAATTTTCGGACATTTCCCCTTCCCCTGCACCCCTCAAAGCAAAACTTATCGGTTTAAGACCTGAAAAGTTCTCATTAAGACCTTTCATGTGATACCTGTATTGCCTACATGCGATCAAATTTGGGGGGGGGGGGGGATGTGGGAACTCCCCAATATGGGGAGGCCCCCCTTGAAAACATTAAAATTTTTTTTCGTGGCGAAACTTTGAAGAGGGCGTTACTTCACACATACTTACAAAATCTTATGTTTCTAGCTTATGTAGTTTGCGAGAAAAGTGGTGTGACACACGGACGGACAGACAGACAGGACGCGATCTAAGTAGGGTATTGTAAAATTATTTTACAATGCCTTAAAAACAGCAGCCACGAATTATCTACAATAGTACTCATATAAGGCCAGCATCGGCCTCATTGTATCGGCGTAGAACGAATACCCGACATCGGCGTGTGCGCCGATAGAAAATATGAATACCGCGCAAAAATTTTGGCAGACTTTCATGCAGACATTCAGATAGCATCGGAAAGTGTTTAGGGAAGACCTTTTCTGTTTAAGGAAATGATTCGATTTCGATGGGCAGGAGCATTCCTTGATACAGTATAGATTCTGATTTTTCTATTGTTCAAGTGCAGGTAAAGAATACTCTGGCAAACCACGTTGCCATTTGGAGGTTCTTCAGGGGGCTCCTCTGGCAAAATGACTGATTCTTATGCCCGTTTTCCGATGTGCTGTGGAACCGCAGGCATCAGCTAGAGCACCTTCAATTTGGAGAATAACAGTGATCTGTATTGCAACTCATGCTGCAAAATATCCTTCATCCTGATATTTGCAGCGACTCTTTGGTTAATGAAGACATGGTTTATTTGATTGGGGGTCTTCTTCCAGATGATTAACATATCATTTTATGGGCATCGATTTGTGAAAACCTGGTTGAGCTTACTATCCGGTCTATGCTTATAGCGAAATTGGTGAATCGCTGGTGGTTTTCGTTTGTATAGTCACATAGGCTTTGCCTTCCTGTTGTTCCTCTGTGGATATTTCTTCTTTAGTTTCCAAATTTACTTAGAAAAAGAATGAAAATTCTCTGTTTACGATATCACCTTTCTCCTAAGTTTCAGCGTGGTGTTTAATAAGCCAATAATTTTAGTTCTTGTAGTACACAATCTTCCTGAACCGTCGTGACCAGCCCAAAACAACGCTCTATCGTGATGTCATTGGCAATATCATTGCTGATGAAATGAGGATTTAGGATGGATGTGCATCATATTTTAAGAACCTCCTTAATCCTTCGGACAGCTCCAGAGCATTGGAGTCTATAGATGTCTGCGGGGAGCATCCATTGGCCGGACCAACTTTGGATGAAGTTTGTTCCGCAATCAAAGCCCAAAAGAATAATTAAGCACCGGGCATCGATGAGGTTCCAGTGGAGCTCATTAAATATGGTGGCAGCAGTGCTAATAAAGCTATTCACAAAGTCATCCAGTACATTTGGCAACAAGAACATATGCCGAAAGAATGGAGCCAATCAATTATATTCCATATCCACAAAAAAGGTGACAAGCTGCAGTGTGAAAATTATAGAGGCATATCACTACTTTGTACGGCGTACAAAATATTTTCAAAGATCTTAGAAAATAAAATCGGATCATACACCAACAGTATTATTGGGGAGTATCAAGGTGGTTTGAGAGCAGGCAGATCGTCGATAGACCAATTGTTCACAGTCAAGTTGGTACTTGAAAAGTGCTGGTAGTTCAACATAGATGTTCACTAAATTTTTGTTGACTTCAAGCAAGCATACGACAGTATTGATCGTAACGTACTGTACCAAATAATGCTTTGCTTTGGTATTCCAGCCAAATTAGTCCGTCTTACCAAAATGACAATGACGTCGACGACCTCGCAAGTCCGCATCAATAAGCAACTCACCGATGCCTTTGACACAAATATCGGACTTAAGGAGTGAGATGGGCTGGCCCCATTGCTATTCAATTTGACTCTAGAGTACGTCATAAGGAAGCTACCTGTCGATACGCGAGGTGCATCACTATTCATGTCGACCCAAGTAGTATCCTATGCGGGCGACATAAAAATTTTGTCACGGTCGTTAACAACTGCCAAAGAAATCGAATTCTTCCTAAAACCCGACAGCGAAGCAAAACTAGTAGGGCTACAAATCAATGAAAATAAAACAAAACTCATGACGCAGTCGAGGAAAAATACCTCAAGTACACAAAACATCACACTTGGCGAATATAAAGGTGTTATTTTGAATAGCCCGCTATTTTGCCATTTGTAAAAATGGAACGATACATGCTTCAACAACGCATTGAAACTATTAAACTGTTAGAATGCTGAAAATTTGTCAGAAACGGTTTGTAAAACTCGAACATTTTTGGGTTGTCGTGAAGCACCTTGCGGACCGCAATACAGAAATCGGTGGAAAAATTTGAGCTGTTAGGACAATATGAAGAATGAAACCCGTGCACGTCACTCAAGAACAGCCGAGAATATTGCTGCTGTAGCGGAAAGTGTTGAAGAAAACCCAGATTTGTCCATTCCTCGTCGTTCTTTGGAATTAGGCATTCCACATTGGTCATTACACCGTACTTTGCATAAAGATTTGGGTCTTAAGGCTTATAAGGTACAGTTAACACAAGAATTCAAGCTGGTCGATCATCAACAACGTCGTGTCTTTGCTGATTGGGTCTTTGAAATGCAAAAAAATGATCCGGAATTCCATCGAAAAATCATCTTGAGTAATGGGGTGGTTCATCAATAAGCGAAATCGCTTATCTGGGGCTCGGGAAACACAAAAGTTATTGTTGAAAAGCCTATATTTCCTCAACGTGTGACTGTTTGGTGCAGTTTATGGTCCGGCGGAGTTGTGGGGCGAGGGGACATCGCTTCTACCTGGATGTCCCAATTTTATTTAGGGGCCATAAGTATCGTCGGTTACGACGGGATCCGCTTAAGTCCGTCTGTTTTCTCCCGGCCCAGTTTGTTACTGGCTTTAAGCAATTTCCCCCCATACTAGGCTATCTCGGCCTCGACACCAGTCGATCTGCATTATTCCTTTTTCAATTCAAAGAACCCGCCCTACGACACCGCAGTGCTAGCCTGCCAGCACATTCACGCGTCCTCAGACAAGGCCAATCTCGGCGTATACCACCATCCTCTTTCGCCGAGGCAGTAGACCATCGCTGCAGCTCTTCACGGACATATATATATATATATATATATATATATATATATATATATATATATATATATATATATATATATATATATATATATATATATATGAACCACGTTGGGAAATATTGAAATCGAATTGGACGCCGATTTTTCTCAAAAACTCATTTTTTCTGATGAGGCACATTTTTGTCTCGGCGGCTATGAGAACAAACGAAACTACTCCATCTGGGGCTGAGAAAACCTACACTTGATTGTCGAGAATCCAATACATCCTCAACAAGTGACAGTGTGGTGTGGATTCTGGGGTGGTGGCATCACTGGAACGGTTTTATTTGAAAATGAGGCTGAAAATGCCGTTTCACTCAACGAGGAACGCTACAGAGGCATGATAAAAGAGTTTTTGTGGCCGTATACTGAGGATTTGGACTCCACTTACCTTAAGTTTCAACAGAATGGCACGCCATACCATACAGCTTATCAAATAATCGATCTTTTGCCTACAAAATTCAGAAATCGTGTAATCAGCCACTTTGGCTGCGATTTGACAACGTTGGACTTCTTTTCATAGGACGCTGTGAAAGAGCGATGTTATGCTGGAAATCCACAAACAATTGAAGCACTGAAATCGAATATTCAACAAACCATTGCTCAGATAGGGCCTGAAACCATCAATAGTATCAAGGAAAATTGGGCTGAAAGGATGACCTACTGTCACGCCAGCCGTAGAAGCCATATGAATGAAATTCTATTTCACAGGAGGGTTTGTTCTTGCGAATAAAGCCAAAATATAAAAAAAAGTCAATTTTTATTCATTTTATTGCATTTTTAAAATGAAGGCTGCTTTCTAGGGAGTCAATTAAAAATTGTGAACAGCTTAAATTAGAAATACCAAAGTAGAAATGACAATTTCGTCTTGTATGAATGTAGTTGCAAACATTTTATGTCATAAGAGTTGTCATTTAAAATTCAATCTGTTCAAAAGAAAAAGATAACCAAATATCCAATCAAAATTCACATAAAAAACAAACATTATATAGTTGGTCTACTTGTCATAAAAATGGTCAGTAACAAGACCGTTTCGTCAATGGATAAATATATTTTTTAGTGTAAACAATTTACTGCAAGAAAACATAACTAATGGAAAAATAAAATGCAAAATACGCAGTTTACGTTCTAAATATTTGAAGCGCGAACATTTCCTTTACCTTTACCTACGCTGAAATCATGAAAAAGAAGTGGTGCTTTGCTGCTGGAACACCATTTTACTTATATTCTTGCTGAATTAAGTTTGGCACGGCGTATCATAGCAATTTAACAGTTTTTTTATTTCACGCTTCCAGAGTCAAAAAGGTTCATTTTAATATTCAAATTGTAAGAATGTTAAACATTCTTATGTCCGCTATTCATTCACGTTTCATTTTTATAGAATTTTGTGCTTCCGTCAGTAAAGAGACACCGATTTCCAAGTAATTTACCAAAGTGAATCCCATTAAGGAAAGGACTTTTAAAAAAAATGAAAAGCTGCTTTGGATCATAAGCGCATTTTAAGGTATGGTTGATTATACCTAACATCCTTTCGGTGGATTCCACTCAGTCACATGTTTTCTTCATCTCTAAAGTTGTTTTATCACCCAGAGCGGAACGTAGCTGTTCATTCAGTTGATGGATATTTTCAAGAGGTGTGAGAGACAAAAATAAAGTTCTTAGAACCCATGAAAGTGAAAGGAAAGCCTCGCAAGGTGCTTCATCGTTTATTTCTTTTTGTAGACTGTGGAGGAGGTAGATGTATATTACACGTCATGCAAATTCTAAAGGTTTACTTAAGTGAAAATATTCCTAGGGTGTTCTTTTTGAATGATATTAAAAAGAATTAAGTTGAACATACATATGCGTTTTTGATGCCACTAAGCTGGAAAAATGAATTGCTTAGAATTTGTCATCCCATCATGTGAGTTCATAAAAAGCTAAAATTAATAAGCCCACGACATATTATATATTATTGAAGTATCGTGTTGCGTGAAAAAATGTTTTCTGCATGAATATTTATGCATGCAGAAGAAAGAATGAACAATTTAACGATTCTAAAGCTCTGAACATTTTAGCTATATAAATGAAGTAGATCCTGGCCTGAAGTAAATACTCGGGTTTAATTTTCCTCTTGATTTCCAAGTGAAATCACATTGATTTCAGTGTGTATAGACTTGAGAGTTTATTTTGACATTCAAAAGGATTCACTTGGAGCGAACATACATTCTAGTTGATTAATTTTTTTTTGTTGTATTTCAAGAAAACTGGATTTTAAATATATGGATTATTATTAAACTGGGGAACACTTACTCTGCGGTATGGAATTTATTAATCAATTTCAGGCAATTTTCGTCTGTCAAATACGATAAGCCAATATTTGTGTTGTATTGAATTTCCATTTTTAGATTAGATAACTACTAATTCTCCTACTTGAAATTTACAAGGATTTGTTGTTGAACTTTTTGCATTTGAATATCATATATTTTTAGCTAAGGAGTTTTTCAATAAGAATTGTAATTTTGAATACCCCGCTATTTCGGTAGATGTCACTTTTGAAGCTGTCGCTTTTTAACATTTAGCAAGTAAAAGCTACGCCACTGATAAAAATGGAACGATAAATGCTTCTACAATGCTTTGAAATTATTAAAATTCACTACAAGAATGGTGGAAATTTGGCAGAGAACTCGAATATTTTTGGGTCGTCGTGAAGCAACTTGTCGGACCGTGGAAAAATTGGAGCTGTTGGGACAGCTTAGTAATGCGAAAAATAAAACCCGCCGAGAATAATGCAGCTGTAGCCGAAAGTGTTGAAGAAACCCCAGGTTTGTCCATTCCTCGTCGTTCTTTGGAATTAGACATTTCACAAACGTCATTACACCGTATTTTGCTTAAAGATTTGGGTCTTAAGGCTTATAAAGTTCAGTTAACACAAGAACTCAAGCCGGTCGATCATCAACAATGTCGTGTCTTTGCTGATTGGGCCCTTGAAATGCATGAAAATGATCCGGAATTCCATCGGAAAATCATCTTGAGTGATGAGGCCCATTTCTACCTCGGTGGCTTAGTCAACAAGCAAAATTGCCTATCTTCAATGTATGACTGTTTGCCGCGGTTTATGGTCCGGCGGAGTCATTGGACGTTACTTTTTCGAAAATGAGGCTGGAGCAAAAGTTACGGTGAATGGATTGCGCTATCGAGAGATAATTAATGATTTTTATGGCCGAAATTGGACGGTATTGATCTGGACAACGTTTACTTTCAAGAAGACGGCGCTACGTGCCACACAAGTAACGAAACCATTGATCTTTTACGGGAAAAGTTTCCGGACCGTGTTATCTCTCGAAGAGGTGATCACAATTGGCCACCGAGATCTTGTCATTTAACACCTTGCGACTTCTTCCTTTGAGGCCACGTGATAAAGAAGGTCTACGCCAACAGCCCAGCGTCGATTTAAGACCTCAAAGATGGAATTCGTGAGGCTATCGAGGACAAAGGGCAGCCACTTTGCAATTTGGTTATGGGAAATTTTATGAAAAAGGATATTGCGGTGGTCATTTGCCTGACGTTTTTCACTATTAACGGCCTACCTTCCTATTTATAATGAAAGAAACATCTGATCATTTATATTAAAAAATGGCATTTTTCTAATATCAAAATAACACCTCTTATTGGAAAACCCTATATTTGGACATTCTATTTAGTGTGTTTTCCATAGTCAACAATTTCGTGCACTTTTTCATTGTATTGTAAAGTATCGCTACGTAAAGAAGCAACGTTACCGAATAAAAGTTCATAGATTAAGTATTGAGTATCATTATGTGGTGACGTAATGTATAAAAATAAGGTATCCATTTATCTGACTCATAGTTGTTGGCAAATCCATTTAGTAAATACTTTCTTAGAGCACAGTGATTTTTTTTAATGGACGTAAAGTTTCCTGGTAGCAAAGTGCTGAAACTATTTGTTTTATATATGATAGCTTACAAATTTTATCCATAAGTTCTTTGCAAGCTTTGATTCATTATCAGATTTTTTTTTGCTTTAGCACTACAGCCGCCTCTTTTGGAGCTTCACTTAGTGACAGTTAGAGTATCTCATTCTCTTGATCGAATGTACTGACACAAGGGAAGGTGATATTATCAGTACCACGATTTGGCCATGTGTCTATCCACTCAGCTGTGATACGTTCTGATTTCAAATAAGTACGTTTCACAATTGACCGGGCTTATAGTCCCTCCGAAGAATCACTCAAAACAAAACTTGTCGTGGCCAACGAGTCTCAAACTAGGGACCTTCGGTGGATGGGGTGGGTGCTCTTACTACTACATCACACGGACTACTGTTATCAGATATTAGAACTCGCGAAAAAAACCATATTTTAAGCTAAACTGTTTTACTGAAGTCTTTGGAATAGTTTAAGCATCCTTACTTTCCATATGGTAAGCTTTCGCGTATTTGGATGATTCAAATTGTACTGTGAGAATATATCAGAAATGCTTAAACAAGCTTGGAGCCTACTATGCCCATAAAAAGGATTTCAAATATGTTGTTTGGCGAGTCAGTCATTGTAAATTGTTTTTTTATGTGCCGGATTCTGTTTTTTTAAGGCAGAAATCACAATGTGATACAAACTGTTTTATCGTTTTGTACATGTTCTGCCAAATATATTTTCATTTATTTAACAGTGTTTTTCGTACACCTATGTATGTACTGAAATATTCTTGTATCAATTCATTTTGAATTGCTTTGTCAATAATTTGTTTCTTGCTAATCTTACTCGTAGTTTATTGTAAGTAAGGTGGGTAACCCAAATAAAGCCTATTTTTTAAATTTCCCATTTCACGATTTCAAATGGCCACCAATGTTTGTAGATGTGTGCGTGTACATAAATGAACACCCACAAGCACAGCAAATGACCCGCATGTTTTTATAAAATTCTAGCAGAGTAAACAGTAAGTATTTTTATTTTATTTGTACACGGTATGCTGTGTTTTGTCTATAAAATAATTATACATGTAGCCATCTCCTCACACGAGTGAAAAAGCTGTAATATCGGTGTATTCCAATAATTTTTGCTTTGTTTATCCATGTGCCCTGCCCTAATAAAGCCTACAAAAAAATGTATAGGCCTTATAACGGCACAGTAACAGTAAAATAGTAAACCGTTGTTTCCAGTAACATCATGGAAAACGAATCACCAGCTTCTACCACAAAGAAAACTAGTTGGGTAAACAGACCTACGCTTATGTCAGAAGGGTTTTGTACCTGATTTCTCAGAAATGCAGTCACCAGCAATGAATAAAGTCAAGAAATATGACAAAGAGATGTGCAGGTTCAAAGGAAAATCCATTGTTTTTCTACTTTCAACGGTCGCAATTTTATTGCAAACTGACAAAAATCATTCAAATCATGAATTCTTAAAGATATTAATGTTATTGACCTTATTGGAAAATTTCAAGAAGATCAAGTCAAAACTGCAGTGACTGATTAGATGGAAAGTCCATAAAATACCAAAATCATGTGTTATTGTTGTTGTAATTGGAGAAATTTCAAACGGCTATAACTTCCGTGTATATCATTTGATTTTCATCAAACTTACAAAGTTTAAGAACCCTTAGTGGGACTACGTAAATATCGAATTTCGTTTAGTTTAAGGGCACCGATAAGATTTTATTGGGGAATATGTTAAATTCGAATATCATACTATTATTAACAAAGTTGAGTGAATTTCGACTTCTAAGGTATTTGTTGTTGTTGTACTCATAAACACCTACCTCCATAATCTTTTTCAGATGTTTCGGATCACAGGTGTCCAATCGCGAGGGGGGGACACAAATTGTTCGTGTATTTCCCCTTCCTGCGCGTCCCTCGAACCAAAAAGTATCAAATTAAGTTTTTTTTTTTAAATTGGATCATTTCACCCTTTTCACATCAACTTAATGTAAATCTATACGGCAAATTTGCTCTACATTTGAAGCTTATCTAACGTCGCGCGGATATCGACCACTCTTTCGGATGGCTCCGATAGCTTTTTAAATTACTTTTTTTATGGAATTGTTTGCAGCTACATATAAATGAGTTGCATATATTGAATAATAATTTTTCTGAAAAATTATTAGAGAAGAAAAATGTTAGAAGAAAAATTAACTCCCTCATCTCTGAGCATGGTGGTCGCCATCACCGGTGTGTATCTAAGAGTGATGGCCTGAGGAGAATTAGTGCACACGTCGAAACCACCTTCTTCTAACATTTTTCTTCTCTAATAATTTTTCAGAAAAATTATTATTCAATATATGCAACTCATTTATATGTAGCTGCAAACAATTCTATAAAAAAAGTAATCAAATTAAGACCTATTTTGAAAGTTCTCATCAAGACCTTTCATTTGATACCCATATTGGCTATCTTTGATGAAATTTTTTTTCGGCGTTCACTCCCCTTTATGGGGAGACCCCCCCTTAAATACCTTATAAAATTTTTTTGTAGTTGAACTTTAAAGAGAGCACCAGTTTACACCTGCATACAAAATTTGATGTTTCTAGCTTAAGTAGTTTGCGAGAAAAAGTGCTGTGACACACGGACAGAGGTCGCGATTTAAGTAAGTAGGGCTGTATAAAATTATTTTAAAAACCCTAAAAAGGGCTCAATGGACTTCGCAACAGATGAAAAACCCTGTTAAAATGGTAGAAAGAGGTAGATTATCTACATATGCTGCTGCAGCCAGATACAACATCCCAAGAAGAACCCTACGCAACTATCTAACGAGTGGGCCGACTACATGAAAGCTAGGTCGGTCAGTTGTATTTACTACAGAACAAGAAGCTGGACTTGTCAGAAGAATCATACGTTTGGCTGATGTTAGAGTGCCGTTGCCATCAAAGATGTTGCGCGGACAGGCTTTTGTATTCTGTGAAATTAAGGAAATTCCAAACACTTTCAATAATGCCAAAAACGCCGCGGGAAAGAAATTAGCACGTCGTAAAGCACAGATGATGAATCCAGCTCATGCTCAGAAATTAAATAAACATATTATTAGTGATCACTTTCCCAAATAAAAAAGTGTGCTGGATAGACTTGGAATTGAACATAAACCTGAAAGCATTTACAACATTGATGAAAAAAATTGTCGCATATCTTTGCACAATCAGCAGGCAGTTTTGACAGCCAAAGGGAGAAAAAGAGTTCATCAAATAGCGGATGAGCATGCTGAGAGTGTGATTGTGGTAGGCTGCGGAAATACTATAGGATCAGCTATTCCGCCAATGATATTGTTCAAAGGCAAGAGACTAAAGCCAGAATTCCAAGACAATTTACCTTCAGGCTCTCTGGTGAAGATGACCCCAAAAGGAAGTATGACAACAGAAATTTTCATACAGTTTATTAATCATTTGCATAAATACAGAACATTAGGGCCATGCCTCCTCATATTTGATAATGCAAAATGCCACCTGGACTTTACTATTGTCGAGGAAGCTGAGAAATGTGGCATTATTTTATATTGTCTACTGTCTAATACCAGGCACGAGTTACAGCCCATGGATAAATCTGTTTATCGTTCTTTTGAGCAGCATTGGGACCAAGAGTTGATTAAATACGTCAGTCAGCATCCCGAACGAACCCTTATCAAGACAAGCTTTAACGTCATTCTCTCACAAGTATGGCCGAAATGTATGGCTATTACCAATATCTCGAATGGGTTTCGCGCTACAGGCTTATATCCATATAACCCAGAGGCTATTTCTGAAGAGGCGTTTGCGCTCTCTGCGTTGTCAGAACTTCCAAGTCCTGCAAACAGTGAGAATATTGCTGCCTTATCTAATGAATCGGGGGAACAAGAGATTTCAACTGCAAATGTGGAAGATCCAGATGGGTCAGGCACAGATACTGAGAATTTGCCACTGGCTTTGCTCTCAAAAAACAATCCGAATGCTGGAATTCCACAGAAGATAGACAATCAATCAACCAAGCGTGAGATTTATAAATTTTTACCAACTCCTAAGTTTAAAGTTGTAGCGACTGCTCCACGCAAGAAGTCTCTGAATGACAGGGCTCAAGAGGTAACAAAAGATTTTTTTGGTGACAGTGCTACGAATTCCACATCACAGATTACTGTAACATCGTCAAGATTAGAAGAAGATCCTGCTACTTCATTCATGATAAAGATTAACACAAAGACACCAAAATCAGCGTCAGTTACTGGCTGTACATCTGCAAAACCTACAGGTGTTGCAACGCGAAAGCGAACCTCAGTGAAGACTGCTTCTTTGACAGCAGATAAGCTTACGGAATCCAAACCAAAACGTCACGGTAATAAACCTTCTTGGTACTGTCCAGCTTGTAAAGAAGATCGAGTTGATGATATGCGACAATGTCTTACTTGTGGCGTTTGGTATCATGAGGTGTGTGTTGGACTCACACCCGCTGATAAAATATTTTCCTGTCCAGGGAACTGTTTAAAAAAAAATATGAAAAGGCCGATTAATATAGTACTTTTGCATGATGAGAAACTGATCTTAAATGACAAAAAGTAATTAATGGAATCTCATTAGATTAAATATAAGTATTAACAACGCTTTGTATTCATTAAGAAGTTGAATGTTCACTTGTTTTTATTAGGGCTTTATTAAGACACAGGGTTCCCAATAAGGCCAAAGTGAGATTTTAGTTATTTGTGTTCATAAAAGTGTGATTTTTGTTTCTAAAGCAATTTTATTGGATTTATTAGAAAGTTTAATAAACGAATATGAGTATTTCAAATTACCAGTGCATTGTTATTATAAACCCGCTAGTTAGATAGTAAAAAAAATTAAGGTAGGCCTTATTTGGGTCACCTACCTTATATATTTTTAAATTTTTCAATCTTTTGCGGTATTTTATTTGTAAAGCAATTTATCAACCTGCCGGGCTTGGTAGAAAAGTTACGCTTTTCAAGCAACTTTTGTCATTCAAAATGGCGGAGAGTTCATCTATCTCCACACACATACACAATTTTGTCGACATTTCGGAAAAATTAAAAAACCTATCTATTATTCTATTAGCGAGCCTTCTAAAATCATTCGATAATTATGTAGTTGCGATGGAGACAAGAGATGAGTTGCCGACTTTTGAAAATTTAAAAACAACGTTGGTCGACGAAGGCCGCAGGAGAGATGCCAAAAAAGACGAAAGTAGAGAGTTCGAACATGTTTTAATGTCAAAAGCGAAGTCAGAGCAATGGAATACCTGAGCAAAAGACAGTGACAAATTTGGAAAGAAAATAGAGTGCTTTGTGTGTCACAAAACATGCCACTACGCGGCCGAATGTAGGAGTAAGCGAAAAGGAAAACTGTTATCCGTATCATTGGCCGAAATGAACACTTCGCTTGCTGCAAATCGGTCACCAATAATTCTTGGATTATTGACAGCGGGGCGACAACTCATATGTGCAACGGCAAAATATTGTTTGTTGAGCTCGAATTATACCAGGAAACAATTTTTCTCACGAATAATAAAACAATTGACGCAAAAGGCAGAGGTACAGTGAGACTACCATCCGAAAATCGGTAAATCTAAAAAAAGTGTTGTAAGTTCCTGATATTCGTGCAAATTTTATTTCAGTGTCAAAAGCAACATCCAAAAAAATGGCAGTGAGTTTCAAATGCAAGCAGTGTATAATAAAACGAAAAAATCGGTGATTTTAACAACGAAAAGGGTCGGTAATTTGCACGAATAATGTCAAAAGCGAAGTCAGAGCAATGGAATACCTGAGCAAAAGACAGTGACAAATTTAGAAAGAAAATAGAGTGCTTTGTGTGTCACAAAACATGCCACTACGCGGCCGAATGTAGGAGTAAGCGAAAAGGAAAACTGTTATCCGTATCATTGGCCGAAATGAACACTTCGCTTGCTGCGAATTCACCGAATGAATCGGTCACCAATAATACTTGGATTATTGACAGCGGGGCGACAACTCATATGTGCAACGGCAAAATATTGTTTGTTGAGCTCGAATTATACCAGGAAACAATTTTTCTCACGAATAATAAAACAATTGACGCAAAAGGCAGAGGTACAGTGAAATTACCATCCGAAAATCGGTAAATCTAAAAGAAGTGTTGTAAGTTCCTGATATTCGTACAAATTTTATTTCAGTGTCAAAAGCAACATCCAAAAAAATGGCAGTGAGTTTCAAATGCAAGCAGTGTATAATAAAACGAAAAAATCGGTGATTTTAACAACGAAAAGGGTCGGTAATTTGCACGAATATTGTCAAAAGCGAAGTCGGAGCAACGGAATACCTGAGCAAAAGACAGTGACAAATTTAGAAAGAAAATAGAATGCTTTTTGTGTCACAAAACAGGCCACTACGTGGCCGAATGCAGGAGTAAGCGAAAAGAAAAACTGTTATCCGTATCATTAGCCGAAATGAACACTTCGCTTGCTGCGAATTCATCGAATGAGTCGATCACCAATAATACTTGGATTATTGACAGCGGGGCGACAACTCATATGTGCAACGACAAAAATTTATTTGTTGAGCGCGAATTATACCAAGAAACAATTTTTCTCACGAATAATAAAACAACTGACGCAAAAGGCAGAGGTACAGTGAGATTACCATCCAAAAATCAGCCGGTAAATCTAAAAAAAGTGTTGTATGTACCTGATCTTCGTGCAAATTTTATTTCAGTGTCAAAAGCAACATCCAAAAACATGACAGTGAGTTTCGAATGCAAGCAGTGTATAATAAAACAAAAAAATCGGTGATTTTAACAACGAAAAGGGTCGGTAATTTGTTTATTTGCACAAACGATGCACAGTATGCGAATGGAAACGCGATAAATAGTGCATTGAATGATGATTATTTGAAGTGGCATAGTCGGCATAGTCATCTAAATAGAAAAAGTATTTGTGAACTGTATAACAATAAAATGGTGCACGGGCTTGACGTAAACATTTCAAGTGTCGACCGCGTAGAAAACTGCGAAGCTTGTTTAAAAGGAAAGAAGACAGTGAAACCAATTACAAAATTTTCGGGAAATCGTTGTCAGAAGCCACTAGAACTTATAAATAGTGATATATGTGGTCTAATGAGACAAAATTCAATTAGTGGAGCAAAATATTATGCCACTTGCATAAACAATTGCACCAGAATGATGTTTGTTGCATTTTTGAAGCAAAAAAGTGAAATACTTAGTATGCTAAAAACATTAAAGCAAATGGCAGAGAACCAGACGGGGTGTAAATTAAAAAAATTTTGCAGCAATAACGCAAAGGAGTATTTAAGTGGTGATTTCACAGAATATCTCAATCAGCATGGTATCCGTCAGCGATTAAGTGCTGAATACACACCGCAGCAGAATGGTGTGGCTGAGCGTGCCAATCACACATTGATCGAAATGGCTCGGTGTACAGGTATGTTGATTCAAGCGAATTTACCGGAGTCGTATTGGGCAGAGGCTGTGAATACGGCATGCTATTTGCGAAACCAAGCGCCTACCAGATTACTTAAAATTACTCCTTTTCAAACTTGGCATGGAGTAAAACCTACAGTAAAACACCTAAAAAAATTCAGATGCTGAGCGATAATGCGAAATAAGCAGACAAGCAAGTCGAAATTTGATCCAAAAGGAATATCAGTTATATTTGTAGGATATAGCGAAGAAGCAAAGGCTTACCAGCTTTATGAACCCAATTCACGGAAAATGAACAAAAGCAGAGATGCAACATTTTTGGAAAACGAATGTGATACAAATGAGAATAACGATTACCGGTTAGTTATTTTCGATAATGAACCCGAAGCAGAAAATGTGGAAAGTGAAACATTCGAGGCAATGGGAGAGACTTCTAGTAGTAAGACTATATCACCAAACAAATCCCTGGACAGTGATGAAGTTTACGAAAGCGATCAAGACGAAAATGAACAAGATAAAGACAATCCAATCGCGAAATCCTATATTAAGGAGGTAGATCCTGAATTATCAGGACTGGTAAAACAGGAAGATCGCACCTAATTCGAGCCGGAAAACAAAACTCAATTAACTTGACGGATGTAGATCAAGTAGAAAACCCCCTCACTGTGGAAGATGCGCTTTCGGGTCCACAAGCAGATCAATGCAAGCAGAATATGATGGCACCATAAATAATCAAACCTGGGATTTGGTAGACTTGCCGAAAGGACGAAAGCCCATAAAATGTAAATGAGTATACAATATGAAGACCGACCAAAAAGGAAAAATAGTTCGGCACAAGTCAAGACTTGTGGCGAAAGGGTGTAGTCAAAAAAAGAATATTGATTACAAGGAAACTTTTTCACCAGCAGCACGTTATTCGACAGTAAGACGTGTCCTCGCGTTGGCTGCTGAGTTTAATTTGTTGTTGCATCAAGTGGATGTATGTAACTGCTGCATATCTTAATGACAAACTCGAGGAGGAGATACATATGGAGCAGCCTAAAACTTTTATTGATAAAAGATACCCAGAGCGAGTATGCAAGTTACATAAAGCTCTTTACGGATTGAAACAATCCGGACGGGAATCGAACAAGAAGTTGGATGAGACATTGAAGTAAACCGGTTTCATTCAATGTAAAGCGGACACTTGTGCCTATATTATGAATGATAATTTAAACTACATCAAAAGAAGCTTATCATCTGTATTCAACACAATTGACAAAGGATCTGCAGAATACTTTCTAGGAATTGAAATATGCAGAAATGAAGAACGAGGAGACATAATAATTAACCAAGAACAATTCACCGAAAGCTTTCTTCAGGAGAATCGCATGTTGGACTGTAACTCGACACCAACGCCACTCAACCGAGGAACGATCTTGAAATCTTGCAGCGACTGCACAAATTGTGAAAAGGCTGACGTAAAAATGTATCAGTCAATAATCGGATCTCTTATGTACCTGGCACTGATGACGCGACCGGACATATTACATTGCAAGGTAAGGCTATTGCAATTCAATCAGGATACACTGATGGTGTTTGGGCTGGTTGTAATGATGAAAGAAAGTCATTTACGGGATACATTTTTACACTTGGTGATGGCCCTATATCTTGGGAATCTCGAAAACAACATGTCGTAGCTCTGAGTTCTATAGAAGCAGAGTTTCTTACCATGTCCCAAGCAACGAAAGAAATTATTTTCTGAAGGAGTCTGTTGGCTGAGATGAGTTTTGAAAGAGACAACCAGAGTGCCTTACAACTTGTGAAGAATCCTGTTTACCATGCGCGCACAAAGCATATTGATGTGGGCGTTCATCACATCAGGCAAATGTTCAGTGAGGGAATTATAGACGTCAAATACGCATCTACCCAGGAAGTGGTTGCAGAAATATTAACGAAAGTGCTCGCCAAGAACAATCATCAAAAATTCGTTGAATTACTTGGATTATCATAAATACGAACCAACTTTTTTTGGTGCGTTGTTAACTTAATTTTTGTGTATTATGAATTCTGAAAAATAAGGAAATGTTACTTTAAATTGTTACGATGAAAAGAGCAATAGATCGACCTTGTATTGTGGGAGACTGTTGAAATACGAGTACATTTAAATAACACTGTAAAATGCAATCTTCTTCTTCGTAGCCTTACAGCCCCTTTCGGGGCTTCGCTTAGAGATAGTTAGAGTATCTGATTCTCATGATCTAATGTATCGGCACTCCACAAGGTGATATGATCATTATCACGCTTTGGCCGTGTGTCCATCTACTCAGCTGCGATACGGTCTGATTTTTTTTCAAACCAGCACGTATCATAACTGTACAAGCTTAAATTAAGTCTGAAGAGCCACTCGAACTAAATCTCGTTGACGCCAACGAAACTTGAACCAGAGACCTTCGGCTTACGGGCTTAGCGCTTTAACCGCTAAGCCACGCGGACTAACACTGACTGTTAAAATGCAATACTAGTTCTAAAATTCCTTTGCTCTTTCTTTCTCGCTTCTATAACATCTATATCAGATTACTGCACTATCATTACTTTGTGTTCTTTGTTAAAAAGAATCAGCCGCACTGAATATACCGCTTGAGCAAGACACGCTGGTTTTTACTGCTGTAAATCTAGCTAACCTCAACATTATTTTGTTAATAAAAGTTCCTACATTATGCAATCAAAAACGGAGGGTTTTATTTTTAAAAAAACCTTAAAGTCCCCATCTTACCCCACCATCCCCTGAAACATTCGATTACGATCAGGCTGTAACAAATGAATTGTACCCGTTCATTGCTTCTAAAAACCAAGGTTTCTTAGAACGTTGAATTTTTCAACTTTCCAAAAGATAGCAAAAGGTCATTCAACAAAAAAGTCAATATATCATTGATAAATGTTTGTTGTTAATATGAATAAATTTACGTTAAAAAACATGAAAAAACGACATTTTTTATCGAATAACCCCATAGATCAAATTTACCCTAATTTTTTTTTGCTCAAAATATTCCGCTTGATTTTCTCTCGCTTCATGATCAAAGCAATTATCTAGAAATAGAATTTCAAGTTTCTTAAGACCAGCTCAAAACAAGGACTTCTGGATAATATCCAAGCAACGAGAAAATACTTTTCTCTCTAAACAATCTGCAAAGCTTAAGCCTTTTTTGTTTTTCTTCCTTCCATCAACATCAACAAGTGGATTGATATAAAATCTTATTGCATCCTTTGCTCCATTTTATGCTTATTCCATTCTGTTCCTCGTTGTTTCAAACATCACAACCGAATGAACAAACATCGTCCTTTCCTCCTCGCATACACAATCAATGTCATGTGTGGGAAGGAGTTTAATCCTCTTGAAGCATCAAATGAAAGTGGCATTTGCAATTTAATATTTGAAATTTATGTATGTTCTCTTTACATGTGGCTGCCACACGATAATTAGAGAAGTACTCCCTATCCTGCTGGAAAATGATGATGACTTGGCCAGTGGGGTCATATAAAACGATCACTCATTGTTGGTGGGGTGGGGGGCTGTTAATCACTCCCTAACGAACTACTCAACCCGTAGTGTGCAAATAAATCTGTCCAGTTGCTATGACGATCAGATTATGATGGTGGAAAAAGAATCCTAATACTCAGTTGACGCACTCACACTTCCATACATAAACCTCAATACAGGCTTAAAGTAGCATGAAAATAATGTTTGAAAATCAGGTCAATTCATTTTGTGGGAGTTAGATCGTTCATTCATGCATAAAAAACGTTGAAAGTAGAAAAGAATGAAAAATCATATTCATTTGAATCGCATCACATTGCGGCCATAGGAATATTGATTTTGATAAATATTTGTGGAAGGAAATTTGTTTTGAAAACATGCATCCTACGAGTATAACGTGAAATTGAACACCAGTTATACAAATAGATTTATGGAGAAAATTGTTGCCAAGATTTTATTGTGAGAAGGATGTTTTCGTTTCGTTATCATTTTACCTTGCGTCTATCATTATCTTGCATGTGACACAAATTCACAAATATTTTTTTCTCGTGGCAGCCACACAAATTCCTTTGTAAATTTAAATGGAGGCAAAAACGACCCATGCCAGCCCGTTACATCTTCAAAAGGCACCAGCCGAGTTTTTCTCAGTGTCACCCAGTTCACAACCTAGTAACATACGACGACAATATATTTTCCGCTTTTCAACGAACTATCAACCTGTCATCTATAAAATATGACCCGTATCTGTGGACACCGCCAACAAAAGATAACGTCAAAGGATGTGTATTGAAATAAGTATTTTTGAACGTGGAGCGATTTCACGTATGCATAAATCGAATTAATTAAATGGAAAATTATTTTTATATAATAAATGCTGGTATTCTATAACTTACCGAGTATGTTAAATTTATTTGATAACGGTTTCTGTAATACTCGAAGAACAATGCATGGACTATACAGAAAATCATATAAAAACCGAAACAATTTCATCAATGGAATAATAATTTACTTCGCAGAATATCTTTCCAATACCATTTAGCCAGTCACGTTCTCAACCAAACAGTTACCGAGAACAGTCTGCAACAATGAAGACAACAAGTGTGACATGTTGTTTTGATCAAAGTGAAATGCCATTAAAAAAGTTTTGAGCCTAAACAAGGACATTGACTGACATGGACAAAATTTATCTTCTACCATAAATCATCTTATCGCTTTCTTAGTTTTGTCGCTTTGACACTTTTCCATAAAGTCATCGAAAATTTACGCAGATTGTTTTGAGGCATTTCTGACAAAGGACCGAAAATATTGAATAGACAGGCACATCCCGATTCAATGGTTTACGACTTTATATCGAAACGAATACAATAGATGGCAGCATTTATATTGGATGTCAAAACCAAATGTGATTTGCATTATTGATTTAATTTACATTCATAAGAATGTTTTGTTTTCCAACTGCGACTAAGAAAGGATACATTAAAACTTGTAGTCATTTTTAGAATGATTCTGCATTATTGTAAACATTTTTGTAAATATGGTGTATTTGTGAGACCATTAAGGGATTTATACAGGGGATATTTTTAATATCCTTAAGAAAGTCAGATTAAGTCTATCGGTGAATAGACTCCTAAATGAAGTAGGAGGGGGTTTTTTTTCTAGCCTGTGTTAAATCGTTTCCAATCCTCATTAGATCTAAATTAAAATATGTTTTGAAATATTTATTTCTGTCCAAGGATATAGTGGATCCAAGAAGCAAATACGAGTATATCTCCTGATATACTTTCGTGAAAAAAAATGGAACATACAGGGGGTATGTTTTGTATTCAACTTTAATGTTGTGTTTTGTATTCAACTTGTTATCTCCAGAAGTATTCGATAGCATGTACATAAAACAACAACAAAAGGAGGATACAGAAGCAGTGGATTTGAAAGCAATCGTCCTCGATTGTTTCCGTAAACAGCTAGTTAGGAACATTTTTAGCGATTCATACATTTTACATGTTTTCAAAGCCCGGCTGACGGGGCCTTTCTTA
The DNA here is from genome assembly GCA_963969285.1 of Odontomyia ornata. NCBI lineage: Eukaryota > Metazoa > Arthropoda > Insecta > Diptera > Stratiomyidae > Odontomyia > Odontomyia ornata. The sequence continues at coordinate 66,810,329 of OZ017741.1, read as the reverse complement.
GGACACAGTCATAGCATCGTTAAAATCTCCTAGCCCCTTTATGACGCTTTTACCAGTTCAAGCGTAAAACTTTCCTATTACCATGTTAATTTTTTACACGCAGGAATGTTCTTGGAGGCTAGCATTCTTTGGGGAGTTCCGCCCACACGCACCCGAGGAAATTCCTGCAGGGGGAATGCCGGTCGACAAGAGCACTCTTGGAGGATAGCATTCTTTTGGGGGGCACCGCCTCCATGGACCCGAGGGTATGTTAAGCGCCGTGAGGTTCCCTCCTGGGATGACAGGTAACGACCCTGACTGGATCTAGACTACGATTTGGACAACGAACTGGAATTGATCCGTTGGGCTGGCCGATATGATGATGTGAACCTCGTTGCTTTGCATAGTAACGCTGAGGTGACACTCGTGTGTGAACGGCTCCAATTCAACTATCATACAGTCTCTGTCTCGGTAAAGCCTTAGCAGGCCTCGGAGTACGTTCGAAGTTCGCACCATTTGGTTGGTGGTGTAGGTTCGGTTGAGACGGACTCCCGATTAGCGCTCGTTTGACTCTGAGCACTTGTCCCCATAAGGGCTTGTACCGACCCTCGCATCGCCTCCCTGCTCTGCAAAGATAACCATGGGACCAAAAAGGTAGCTACACACATGAACGGAGATAGCGGCTCCGAGGGGGACCCAATAAAACTGGAGCAACCAAAAACACTTAAAAAAACCCAAAACAATAACAAAAAGATAATAACAACGATGACGCAACCAGCGATGTTATCAGTACATCGAGAGCGGTACTAACGATGACAAAAACGACGAACAATACAATGACAGTGAAGATAGACGAAAAACGGAGATGAGCAGACAGTCTGCTCCAGACTGGGATTCCCGCGGCGTTCGAGCGCAGCAAAAACACTATGCGAACGCCAGAGCGTCCTATTCAGGAAAAGTGGGAAACTCAGCAGGACGCTTCAGGTGTTCGAGCGGTAGAAGACAATATCAAGGACATCGAGAATTCGATGGTCACTGATGCGATCGTTACCGAAGCGACCGATGCAAGGGTCATAAGTCTCGACATAATAAAAAACCATCCTGAAGCCAACGAGCAGATTACGGCAGGAAAAGTAACCAGTGACCAGACAAATAAAGCGACGTTGTGTGATTGCATCGTCAACGTCGAAAATGTGGTGGAAGTACAGCATTTGGAAACGGAAAGCGATAACCTCTCCCAAGGATGGTCGCAAAGTGCGATTGCCCCCCAGTGACATGTAGAAGAAAGGCTATTCCGAAAAGCAGGAGATGTTCTGAAAAGAATACAATCTGCATGCAACTCCCCAAAAATCAGCAAAGCAGTAAAGGTTGGGGTCCTTGAACAAAAGGAGCTCCTGGATCGCATAGGGCATTATCGGAGGAGCTGGTTAAAGGCTGAAGAAGCGCTGGAGGTGAATTCTAAAGGCCACATGCAGATAGCTCCACCACTAAAAATCAAAAAAAGAATTGCGTCTAGCCTTATCGAAGGAGATCGGGATAAAAAAGGAAGGAAGAGGCATCTGATGAAAGTGGAGCATCAGATCATGGGTTCCAGATAGTGTCTACAAAAGGATCGAAGAAACCGCAAAGAAATTCCTTCAAAAAATGTCAGAAAGTAAAGTTCGCACAGATGCCCAACAAGAAAAAAGACCTGATGCAAAACAGGAGAGACAGAAGCCTCAGCGAAGACCCCGACAGCAGGTACTGCTCGTAAAAACCCAAGATGGCCGATCCCACGCGGAGGTACTGCCGGACATCAGGGGAAACGTAAGGCCCGAAAACACCAACACTACGATTGAAGTAGTACGACCAACGCGTTTGGGCCACATACTGGTCGAATTCAGAGCAGAGGCCGGCAATAAGAAAGCATTCTGCAATGCAGTAAAGAAAGTCCTCGGCAAAAGCGCACCTATGGCCTCGCTCGAACCGATGGCAACGATCGAAATAAGACAAATTGACTGCGTCATGGATTTGGCCGAGGTAGAAGAGGCCATCAAAAGGGAGTTCTCTAGCGTGGGAAGGATCAAAGCGAAACTGACACCAGAAAACAACGGGGAGCAACGCATGGTCATAGTTGACTTGACCAAAAAGGACGCCAAACAATTCCTGAACAAGGGCAAAGTAAGAATAGGGTGGGTTGTCTGTAGGATATGGCAAAGAACAACGTCTCGTCAATGTTTCAAATGCCTTGGCTATGGTCACACCATAAAAGTATGCAAAGGACCCGATAGGAGTTCCCAAGGTTACAAATGCGGTGAAATGGGACATAGAAGAAACGAGTGTACGAAGGAGGCACACTTTTTTCTTTGTGAGGATGCGGATCCAAGACTTGATTTTGGACACGTCTTGGGATCAGGATAATGCCGGGTTTTCCAGGAACCCCTAGCCCTTCGATGACCCGCCTTCTGTAGCTTAATCTACACCGCAATTCAACCGCCCAAAATCTGCTTGAGCAGTTTGCGAGGGACATGAAAGCCGACTTCTTGCTGCTGAGTGAGCAACACTATGATAAAAGTTCTGCATTATGGTATTCCGACGAGATTGGTACTGCCGCCATCTAGGTTCGGAACAGTGATTTTCAAGCGGAGAGTCGTGGATGGGGGGATTGTTTCGTATGAGTTCATTGCTCAGGGACCACCTTTTTAAGTGTGTACCTAACGCCGAACGAATCAATATCATCTTTCCAAGCCAAACTGAATGCTCTGGAGGGTGCTGTCTCCAACGCAAAGGGTTAGGTTCTCGTTGGGGGGGAAGCCAACGCTAAAGCAATCGAATGGGGCATGCCCCAAACAGATCCGCGGGATAACTAATCCTGGAAATGGCGGCCAGGATGGTGCTCGTCGTACTAAGCACCGGAAATACGCCATACCGAACGTGACATTTGCTTCGGAGTCCTTAGTACGGAGGATACACAACTTGAAAGTATTAGAGGACTACTCAGCCAGTGATCATCAGTGCATTCTGCTTGAGATAAGCGATGTTGTCTCCTGACGTCCGTGCTCTCGGCTTTCTACAATTGAATGGAACATCGCAATGATGGATGTCGAGAGGTTCGTCGAAGTTCTCACAGCAGGTGCACCGCTGCAGGAAGATCTGGAGGGGACCGAAGAACTGGTAGCTCAAGACGTGGTGAACTCTACTATGAGCCTCGTCACGACTGCTTGCAGTGCTTCTATGCCCCGTTGAAAACTCCGACATGGCAATTCCCCAGTGTACTGGTGGTCAACTGAAAGCGCTGTAAAACGAGGGGAGTGTCACGAGCTTCGGCGTGAGGCCCAACGGGCGCGGAACCATGACCATGCAAGCAACCGTGCAGCAGCATATAAGTCGGCCAAGAAATGCCTTCGCAAATTGATCATCAACAGCAATGCTTACTGCTGGGAAGATCTAGTGGACAATTTCCGTGAGGCCTTGACTACAAGCTAGTTATGCGGAAACTTGGTTCCCTACGGAAACCTTGTATCCGTGACCCGGAAAAATGGATGAGATAGTGCGGGCACTCTTTCCCGCCCATCCCGTCCGTGTTGACACTGTCCATGGTGAAACAGCTGTCGAGTGTCCACTCTTCACACAGCCAGAAATGGAAGAGGTAGTCCTTTCGTTGAAAGCGAGGAAGAATCCAGGTCCATATGGTATCCCAGCTGGGGTGTTGCGGCTTGTCTATCACCATTGTCCTGACTTGCTGCTCAGCACATTCAACGCTTGCCTACGGTACGGGGTTTTCCCGGTACGATGGAAGGTGGCGAGGCTCGTGCTGATCAGCAAGGGGAAGGAAAAGCCCGAATCGCCGTCTGCATACCGCCCGTTATGCATGCCAGACACGGCTGGGAAAGTGCTAGAGAAACTCATCAAGGGAAGACTCACTGACGCGATTCGTACTGCAGGGGATGTATCTCCTCTGCAGTACGGCTTTAGAGCAGGACGTTCTACCATTGATGCGATTGTAGAGTTTGTGAACGTGGTGCAAAAGGCAGAGGTATATAGTCGCACTAAGCGACGGATAATCCTGTTGGTGACACTCGACGTCAGGAATGCCTTTAACTCGGTTAGATGGGTGGATATTCTGGATACGCTGGAAAACTCTTTTCGAGTTCCAGAATATCTAATGCGGCTTTTGAGGAACTACCTAAAGGACCGAAGCCTTCTCTACGATACGACACAGGGTCAACGAAGGATGGAAATTACATCGGCTGCTGCCCAGGGATCTATCCTTGGTCCGGACCTGTGGAACGTGTCTTACGATGGGCTACTAAGACTCGAGATGGGGCTTTTGAAGCAGACGGTCTACAATAGGCCAAATATTCTCAGTTAAGCAGGTGCTCAAAATGGCAGGGAATATAACCCCAATATGCACCAACTCTTTATAAACTGCAAGCAAGCATATGAAAGTGTTGACAGAAATATCCTGTGCAAAAGAATGCTTGACCATGGTATCCCAACAAAACTAGTCCACATAGTCAAGGTCACGGTACTGAACACAGAGTAAACGGTGAACTAACAGTCAGCTACAAAAGACAACAAGGGGATGGGCGTGCCCCAATTCTCTTGAACATTGCAATAGAACACATCACCAGAAAGACAGCTGCTGAAACTTCTATTACACTAATGTTTAAGTCCATATAATCGGTAGCATATACTCGTACTTCAATCTAAGATGTCTAAAATCTGAAGCAAACCAAATGGGCCTGCAAGTTTATGGTGCTAAAGCTAGATTCATGACTCAATCTAGAAAGAACACTCCAGTCCAAAAAAGCCTCGCTGTCGGAGACCTTGAAAGTGTGTAAAATGTTATTTATGTTGGAGCCAACCTAAATAGAAGAGATGCTAGAAAGGACAAGATTGGACGTTATACGAGTACATGCCGCAAATAAAGTATATGACTCCATACTTCCCATTCTAACGGCACAATTGAGTTGTGAACCAGCCAAATAGGTCCTTGTTTATAAATCACCCGTCAAACCTGTGCTATTATATAGAAGTGATACAGGGACTCTGACGTGCGAATTCAAAGTGCAAAATTTAACCCTGTCGTGCGAATATTTGAACACAAAGTGCTCTGAAAAATCTACGGCCCAGTGAAATGAGGAGCAGGAACTATGTTACAATGATGAGTTGCATGAACGTTTTGAAGGATGAGCTGTATCTACCTGCGTAAAGCTAATCAAACTCCAGCGGGCAGGCGGTATAGAAAGAATGGATGAAAACTGTTTACCTAAAATAGAATGATAGAGTATGACATAAGGTAGATTTGAAGATGAGTTTCTCTGAGCAAATCAAGACAACGGCTAAGAAGGCTGCTTCGGGAGTATCGGCTTTAAGTCGACTTATGGCCAACTTAAGGGGACCCATCCCATCAAGAAGATGCCTGTTGATGAATGCTGTAGAGTAAGTGTTCTCTTTTAAATAAATTCATTTAATACCATATAACTAAGCGAATAGAGATAAATAATAAATCATGGCATCACAAGCAGCAGACAAATGTGGAAAATGTAGGAAGCAAGCGGAGGAGAACCATAAAGGAATGGGCTGCGGAGGCATTTGCAACAAGTGGTTCCACATAAAGTGTATCAAAATGTGTGAGGAGAGATATTTGAAGATCATGGACATTTCCGAGGATGTGATATGGATGTGTCCTTCTTGTAAGTCACAACACCAAAAGACTAAAGAAGATCGTCTCTTCAACCAAATGAAAGAAATGGAAAACCATCTAATAGAACTGAAAACCACCGTGGCCACCTTAATTGATAAAAGTTCATCCACGCGAAAACCTTCGTATGCGGATATGACGAAAAGTATTTCCACTTTTCTACCCGAACGCCGTACAAATACTACCTCGCAAAAAGGAATCATAATTAAGCCCAAGAAGCATTCATCCTCTGAAAAAACACTCATCGACTTCAAGTCGAAAATAAAGCCTTCAAAATGCAAAATTCCTCTCCAACTGATGCGTCCTCTTCGTAATGGTGGTGCCATCATAAAAACTTCCACAAATGACAATACAACCTCGCTCTACAACATTGCAAAGGATACCCTGAAGGATGAATATGATGTCATGGAGACAAAATCTCGTCAACCCAGGCTAGTAATTAATGGACTAGAAAAACAATTTTCGTATGAGGAGTTAATTAACGAAATTCACTCACTGAACCCTAATATTGGAGAAAATGATAAACTGGAATTGGTTCATGCCAGACGAACAAAAAATGGTAAATGGTTGCATATTCTGCAGGTAAATGGGAGTATGTACCAAAGACTGGTGAATAGGTACATCAATATTGATTATGGGTCTTACCTTGTGAAGGAAGACTACAATATAACGAGGTGTTATAAGTGCCAGAAATACAACCACAAGACATCAAAATGTGAAGGAGAGCAAACATGTGCTAAGTGTGGAGGAAAGCACGAAACGAAGGATTGCAAGAGCTCGTGCGAGAAATGCTGTAACTGTGCAGGAAATAGTAAGAACGTAGATTATTCCCACAGAGCAGACTCTACGGAGTGCGCAGAATACCAGCGAAGGATCACAATTGCTAGGAGGAGCATTGACTACGAGTTCAAATGATTTTTAACAACGCAAATCGATTAATTGGGACGAAATTAACGCTCTTATATGCCAATATAAGAAGTTTACGGCACAAACTAAATGACATGCAGATTTATTTGAAGCAAAATCCTGAGATAGATGTGGTGATACTGAACGAAGTATGGATTTATCCTGAGGAATCGAAATATTTTAATATTGAGGGTTATAACTCGGTATTCTCCTGCAGACCTGGAAGAGGTGGTGGGACAGCTATTTTTGTAAAAGATAAAATAAACTTCATCATTAAACGCGATACACCTGATAAATATAATATTATAATAATCGAATTAAACCTCGTAGGCAAAAAAATTAAAATCGGTACCTTCTATAACCCGAACCGTCTGAATGCGCAAGATCTCTGCTCGGTACTCGACAACCTATATTCCTCAGAAAATAATTTATTTACAGTAGCTGACACAAACATTGATGTAATTACCGATTCCTCAGAAGCAAGGCTTTACAAGGATGTACTGGATACTAATGGTGCTGTTATCATCAACAACGAAACAATTACTCGTCCAGTTTCGCATACGTGCCTCGATCATATCGTTACAAACGATAAGTCAACTGCGGGAAAAATCAATTTCATATTTGAGGATTGGCCAGAGCTGGATCATCGTGTCTTCAAAATAAGCATCCAAGGCATAAGCGCACAAAAACAAAAACCTGTTTACAAAACATTCCAACACTTGAACAAAGAACTCTTCAAATCACATCTGCAAAGGTCATTAGAAGTCCGGAGTCCCTTAAACCTAATGGAACTTACGAATATGATCACAGAGTCCAAACGTTACTCCATCGTCGAGAAAAAGCTTAGATGCCGCCAGCAGACATGGATAACAAAGCGAGTAATCGAAGCCAGTATTAAAAAGAGAAAGGCGTACATAAGCTTTAGAAGGAACATGGAAGATCGTGTGCTAAAAAAACATGTACATACAAGCGAAAAAGGAATCAAAACGTCTTGTGAAGGAAGCTAAATTCTCTTACTTCGCTAAAAGGTTGGAGACAGCGGCAGATAACAATCATGAAATATGGAAGATAATAAATGAAGTAAAAGACAACTCTCCCCCCCGAATTTTAATACCGGATTCGCAGTTTTCTCCAGTGACCCCTAATATTTTATCACAACCAGATGGAGCAGCAACTTTCTTGAACAACTTTTTCTCAACTGTGGGCGAAAAAATTACAAAAGAGCTTGGTGATGTCCCAACAAGTAGGCTAGATCACGCTAACATCTCACCCGATTCCATGTTTCATATTCATCCAACCAATAAAAACGAAGTTCTTAAGACTATTGAGGCAATGAAGAAAAATACGGCTCCAGGTATTGATCAGATCACGATGGAGGAAATTGTACTTGTAAAAAATGAAATAGCAGAACTCGTGGCTAATTATTTAAATGAGCATATCAGAAACGGAACGTTTCCTGAAGAGGGGAAGCTTGCAAAAATTGTACCTATATTCAAAGGAGGAGATCGATCGGACCCCAATAATTATCGCCCAATTGCACTCTTGACCGGATTTAGTAAAATATTTGAAAAAGTAATTAACTCTCGCTTAACATCCTTCATATTAGATAACTCTATCCTAAACTCCCGCCAATATGGCTTTCAGAAAAACAAGGGAACGTTTGACGCTCTACTCTCGGTAACGCGATTCATCAACGAGAGACTTGATGTAGGGGATTATGTTGTTGCCATTTTTGTGGATCTAAGGAAAGCGTTTGATACGGTCGATCATGACCTCTTACTTCGAAAACTAGAAGCATATGGTGTTCAAGGCACAGCAAATGAACTATTTCAAAATTACCTAAAAGGCAGACTGCAGAAAACAGCATTTAATAATGTTCTGAGTGACCCGGCACCAATGAAATCAGGTGTTCCACAAGGCTCAATACTTGGCCCAACCTTGTTCCTTCTATACACTAATAATTTAAATACATGCAGGCTAAGTGGTAATTACTTTTTATATGCTGATGATACAGTGCTTCTTTACTCGGGACGCGATAAAAATGACATCGGAGACGCTATCAACGAGGATCTAAATTCATATAATTTATGGTTGAAAGAGAATAAACTAGCGTTGAATATTTCAAAGACAAAATATATTATCTTTAAGCAAAAGAACAGGGAAGACATAGATGTTGATATAAAAATTAATGGTGAAAAGCTGCAAAGAGTGCTCGAACTTAAATATCTTGGCCTTACTATCGATCACCGTCTGACCTGGCTCCCGCATATAAACAACTTAAGGAGGCAATTAGCACCAATAATTGGATTGTTACGAAGATATGAGGAATTTCCAAAAAAAATCAAGCATCTTGTTCTGAATGCCTTCGTACTGTCAAAAGTACATTACGGAGTGGTAATTTGGAGTCAGTCCTCAAAGCAACACCTAAATATAATTTCCAGGATATTAACCAAGGCGTATAAAAATATACATAATCTCCCAAGGCTCACACCAACAAACATAGTGTATCAATCATGTAACGCATTAACTTTTAACCAAATCATTAAAATGGAGAAAGCCAAGTTTATCTTCAAAAGTTTAAATCTCAGCTTGTCGTCACAAACACCATTTATTAAAGTCTCACAAAAGAATCAATACAGTACTAGGAACGCAAACCAATTTATAATTCCTTTTGCAAGGACAGATCGCCTGAAGAACGATGCTACAAATGACGCCCTTCGTATATACAACAATCTTCCAGAATCAGTTAAAGAAGCGAATTCTCTTATGGTTTTCAAGAAAAGACTTAGAAACTATTTAATGAATAACGATTGAATCTCAGTGCAGAAACTTTCAACATAGCATCTTAGGTCAATTATTGATCCTATCTTCGAGATGCCTCGAGAAACACCTACTATTATTATAATATCAGTCCAGTAATTTCAACATAGCATCTTAGGGCATTGTTGACCCTATCGTCGAGATGCTTGAAGAGACAGCTATTCTTTTAACTCAGAGTTTTTTTTACTGCGTCGAATTTATAATTTTTTTTATCTCTGAGAGCTGATCACGATATGGACAAGACAAGTTTAACCGGAGGACTTCACATATTTTTGTGTGCCCCCTTATACCGATGTGTTATACATTGCCTGGGTGGCACACCTGAGGAAACGACGAAATGTGAAGTGCAGATCGCACGAGCGTAGTGCGACGAAGAAAGTGTGATGGAGAGAGTGGAAGGGAATGGAGGTATAAAAAAAAAAAAAAAAAAAAAAAAAGTGCTACTGTATTGAGCAGAAAGGATGTATACCGAAAACCCCGAAAACCCCTGGCACAGGTACAGAGAAAAGGAGCATTGAAGATTGCATCTTTATATCTGACAGAGTTATTGCAGGCGTGATGACTGATGCCCTCCTTTTTAGAGAGCACCGCGCTGTTTACTTGCATCGAAGCGAGGACGCAGGGAAGACAGTTGCCCGCAAGGAGAGACAGTGCTCACTTAACGATTCGCAGCAGTCTTGGGGGAATTATCTCATCCTAAATGAAGGTATGGTGAGTCTGACTTCTATCTACGCCAGCTTTTGAGCAGGCATGGGTGGTTTCAGTATTACCTGCACAAGATTGGTAAGTCACGATCCCCCGACTATCGGTTTTGCGAAGGAGAGGAAGACTATGGCTGCCACAAATTTTTTTTGCATTCGAAAAATGGGACAAGCTGTGACGAAACATCTACATGGAGACGAGCAAGCTCACTTCGGATAGTATAGTTACGGTGACGTTTGAGTCGGTTGACAATTGGAAGCAGGTGGCACATTATATTCGGCAAGTCCTAAAAGATAAAAAGAACCAACATCAGCTAGGGGCGTTGGGGCTGGGAGATATCTAGTCTGGCGATTCCTCATCCTTCCTCTCCTTCCGCTAAAGAAGGAATCTCCCAGCTTGAAGGCACCCTACGGGACAACAAAACAAAATCTGGCCTGAAGTAATGTGTCAAACGATTCCAAGCTGGGTTCTCAGGTTGACAGGGGAGATGTTTAGTGGGTAGTTCAGCCACTTACAAGCATGGAAGTCTCACACTCAGTACATAAATAGCATTCACCTCTCAACCAAAAACCAGGAAGCTAACCGAAACTCGAAGAACGACAGAACCTGACAAAAGATCTTTGCTGCAGGTGATCAACTGGCAAACAAAGTCTTAGAACGGTGATGATTGGAGAAGATTTATCTTGAAGGCCAAGGGTTGGTTTGGGCCATCCTGCTATAGATGATTGGGAAATGCAATCATTAACAGTATGTACAAGCCAACGGTATGCGGTAACCCCAGTTATATATAGGCTTGACGATCAATGTAAAACTAGAAGACAATTCTCGTACTGTCAATTAGACCGAAAGTATTTAATGAGCCGATGATTTTCTTTGGAGTTGATCTAATACACCCACCAGCTAGAGACAATAAGGAGCCCCTAATTGCTACAGTTGTTGGTTCAATAGACACATACTCTTTATGGTATGCAGCAATAGTTTGTGTGCTAGCTTATTGTATTGTCGGGGCAAGTTATTGCGCGGATAGCAAATCTCAAATCTGGTAACTAAAAGCAAGCGTTGGCACCTAAAATAATTCCGTACAGTTGTTGCTTAGGCTTCTTTCTGATTAGTATCATGTACATTTTTTTGTAAACATCTTTTCAAAATTTCGCCCAATTATGAATATCTTCAACGCAACACACAAAAGATATACTCACAAATCATTTGTTTGCCGACAGTTGCTTTTGACTCCTGTGAATAGTTTTGATCTAGACTGATAATGACGCCACGTATGATCCTTGTTCGAGGTAGATGAGGCTGGACAACATATAAAGTATTCAGAATTCTACGTTTTCCATGTAGTCTACGTAGTGTAGTAGTTAGGAAGCACGCTGCGTAAATCGAAGGTTCCTGTTTCAAATTCCTTTGGTGACAACGATATTTGTTTCGAGGGATTCTTCGAACGGACTATAAGTCCATACACCTGTGATACGAACTGGTATCGCAACTGAGTGGGTGTATAGACGGCGATAGCATGGTACTGGCTACATCATCTTCTCGAGCACTGATACAGTCGATTAAGATACTGAGATACTCTAACAATCTTTAAGCAAAGGCCCTAAAAGGGCTGTGATGCTAAAGAAAAAAAGTTGGCTAGACAGACACACGCTCATGTTAGAAGGGTTCGTATCCAACTTCTCCCAGATGCAGTCGTCAGCACCGAATGAAGTCAAGAAACATGTCAAAGAGATGAGCACATCTAAAAGGAAATTCATTATTTCTCTATTTTCAATGGTCGCCATTTTGTTGCAAACTAACAAAAATCACTCAAATCATGAATTCCCAATAGTATTTATGTTATTGATCTTATTTGAAAATTTTAAGAAGATCAAATCAAAACTGCTGTTTATTATACGATGGAAAGTTTATAAAATACAAAAATCATGTGTCATTGTTGCTGTAATTGGAGACATTTCAAATGGGTATAACTTCCGTCAATATCATTCGATTTCCTTCAAACTTACTGTGTATAAGAAACTTTTACAAAACTACTTAAATACCGGATTTCATTGAGTTTAAGGGTATCTAAACGATTTTATTGGGGGAAAATGTGAAATTCGAAGATCATACTATTATTAACAAAGTTGAGCAAATTTCGACTTCTGAGGTATTTGCTGTAAGAGGGACACACATTTTTCGTGTATTTCCTCTCCCTGTGTGCCCTTGAAGCAAAAAAATCAGTTTAAGACCTGTTTTGAAAATCTCTTATCAAGACCTTTCATTTGATCCCCATATCGGCGACCCTTAAGTACCTTATAAATTTTTTTTGTAGTTGAACTTTGCCGAGAGCACCACTTTACACCTACATACAAAATTTGATGTTTCTAGCGTAAGTAGTTTGCAAGGAAAATAGTTATGACTCACAGACGGATGGATGGACGGACAGACAGGACACGATTTCAATAGAGTTTCGTGAAATTATTTTACACCCTAATAAGTGTTCTTTTCAGAAAAAGTACAGGAAATACTTGCGATTGTCAATAAAGTTGAAAATTTCATTCATTGCCACATTTTAAGACCATTTTTAGGGGTTTCGTGCTTAAATGATGGTTTAGTTGAGAGTCGTTTGTTAGCTGTCATTCTTCATTTGATTTCACGTTATGTTCTTTCATCTGCTTTCAGCCATTCTAAGATGTCATTGAAATCAAGTAACATCGCATATCGAGCAGCCTCTGAGACCGCAGAAATATCTACCTGCGTAGAAATGAAAGTAACAGTATGGCCATTGCTAAGGAGGAGCGCGAAAGTTCTTTCAGCGATTGACGACAATCTTGGGAGTGTGATATGAAGGAAAATAGACCACGCACTTAATCCTTAACTTGACGCCACGATTCAATCGAAGATGTGGTAAAACTGACTATTTCTTGACCCAGCTCTCGAGTAGGCATAGATGTTTTCGGTATAACTTGGACAAAATTGGCAATTTGTGGTCTTTCGATGGCGTATTTTGTAGAAAAGAACCAAGAAACTAGTACCATACATTTTTTGCCTGCAAAAGGTGGATCAAGCAGCATAGTAACCTCTTCAATGAAAGTTTTGAGCTCTACCCGGAAATTATAGTTGGAGAGGTGCTTACCTCGGTTGACAAATGGAAGCAACACACAAAATGTTCAGGCAGCCCTGAAAAATCAAAATGGTATGCTGCAGCTTAAAGAGGCGTCAAGGGTAGATAGGTCTCTTGCCTAGCAATCTCTTCTTCTCCTTTCGTTCCCTCGAGAAAATATGTTACCCCCTACACAAGTGGGCAAGTTCTGGCTGGGGTCTACGACCCGTGAAACTCGTCCAAAGATGGGCGCAGGCACCACTTGCTTGACCTAAGGACCCCGTTTGTGCCACCAAGCGAGAACGTTGCTCGCCTTTCCTCGAATCCTTACTTCACTGGTATTCCTAAGTGTAAAAAAATTGCCTAGAGGAACACTCCATAACGCAACAAAAAGAATTTCAATCGCACAAAAACACTCGCAAGAAACATACGGGAAAATTCGCCAAGTAGTCAATATTCCACGCAAAGAACTATGCCCGCGTGGAAACACCACCCGAACCAAGGTTCACAGTTTTAATACGCAAACCGATCACTATTAGAAAAAAAACTAAACTGCAAGATTTACACTTCACTTGTTAGAATTATCTACCTGCGCAAAAATATCTACCTACAATCCATACACATAAATCAATAGGGGCTCCCAAGGTTTTGTCGCTGCAGGATACGCCACGTCGCCACTAAATATTTTGCCATCCAAAAACAATATTTTCTAATTTCTATAACTTTGCAACCAATTGCTTAGAAGCTTTTATGAAATTTCATCAACATCTATGGCACGACAGTTCGTTTGGGACCTTGGCCTCCTGAAGTAATCACCTCTAATCATCTTGATTCCTCGACTTCGTAAAGTAATTTGGTGTTCGGAACAGACCCCTACAATCAGCTTCCACGATGTCTCCCCTCACACTCACAGTTTTCCAACTGGATATTTCTCTTGTGCTCTGCCTCACAGAGTTCTTTTAGATAGTCGAAGTTAATTCATATGTTCGAACTGGCCCGTCCTTGTAGTTTGCGTGGTTGAACGCATGTAGACACGGGTGGATCATCAAGGATTTTGTAGAATTGATCTTCGTAATGGAGTCTCAATTTTGTTAAGTGCTTTACAGGTTCGAAAATCCATCTAAACACTTTTCATTCGAATTTCGTCGGAATCTTTGGCCCATTTTTTACTTTCAGACAACAACACAGGCGAGCTAAGTATTTAATATATGCGGGGCTTATTTTTTCTGTGTACATTACTCGACGTTACGATGGAAGCGCAGAAAAGTAAGCTTTGTTTGCTGCATTGATACGCTGCATAATCCTATCTTTCTCGACTCCTCCCAATCAAGGTGGACTTCTGGATATTGGAAGCAGTGCACGTTTTTAAGGTTGTAGTCTCCTATAAATAGGTTTTTTTCGAGCTGGTGTATTACATCTTGTTTGTCATGAATTCGATTTTGCTTTCATTTACCCTTAGTCTGATTTTCTTTGCTTTGAAGTCTAGCGTTAAGACTACGCTTTTAGCAAATTGTATCAATCTTCCCATAATTTTGACCTCATCGACGAATGCTACTATTTATGCGGACTTGAATAGCAGAGTGCTTGTAAGACCTGCCAGTGTTTTCTGAAGATATGCTCAAGGGCAATATTGTAAAGCATAGAGGCAAGTCCATGTCCCTGTTTTACGCCAGATTCCATCTTTAAGACATCCATTGTGTCTCCGTGAACCTTAATCCGAAACTGCATATTTTTGATTGATGTATGGATAACTTATGAGCACTTTTATAATAAATATAATAAATAAATTGCTCAAAACAACAATTTGGTATAAGATAAAAGTGGATAAGATAATTAGAATTAAGAAAAGAAAATACTATGACGACCAATTGAGAAGTATCGATCTAAGCTTAGCAAGCAATAACACAAGCATAAAAAGTAGTGAAAAGCCTGAAACGTGATTTTCAGATCAGAACCAGCTCTGCTGTGATGAAATCGGCAACATCATTGCTGATAAAAACAGAATTAAAGAAGGATTGGCATCATATTCAACAACCTTCTTAATCCTCCACACAGCTCCAGAATATCGGAGCCTATAGATTCTTGCAGAGAGCCTCTATTGGCCCTACCAACTCTGGAAGGAGTTTTTCCACCGCCAAAGCCTAAAAAAATAATTAAATGCCGGGCATCGATAAGATTCCAGTGGAGCTTATTGAATTTGGTGGCAGCGGTGTTCAGAAAGCCATCCGCAAAGTCATCTAGTACATTTGGCAACAGAAAGATATGCTGAACAAGTGAAGCCAATCAATTATATCACCTATCCACAAAAAATCAGACAAGTTACAGTCCGAAAACTTTAGGGGCATATCACTACTTTTCACGGCGTATAAAATATTTTCGAAAATCTTAGAAAATAAAATCAGATCATACGCCAACAGTTTTATTGGAGTGGCTTAAGAGCAGGTAAACCGACGCTGGACCTACTGTTTACAGTCAAAAAGGCACTCGAGAAACGCAGAGAGTTCGATATAGACGCATATTAAATTTTCGATGGCTTTGAGCAAGCACACAACAGTATTGACCGTAACGTACTGTACTAAATAATGCTCAGCTTTGTACCAGCCAAATTAGTCCGTCTTACCAAAATGACAATGACGTCGATAACCTCCCAAGTTCGCATGAATAACCAATTCATCGACACCTTCGACGCAAGTATCGGACTAAAGCAGGGAAATGAGTTGGCCTCATTGGTTGTGAATTTAGCTCTAGAATATTGTACTTGAAACCTAACTGCTAATAAAAGAGGTACGTTACTATACAAGTAAAGCCTTTGTGGACGACATCAACATTTGTCGTGGTCTTAACAACCGGCAAAGAACTTTTCATAAAACTCGACCACGAAGCAAAACTTGTAGGGCTATAAATCAATGAAAACAAAAGCTCATGGCGCAGTCGAGGAAAATGCCTCAAAAACACAAAATATCATACTTGGCGACTAAAATATCAAAAATGGGGGCAAATTCGTGGATTTTTTTGCACCAAAATAACGAGAACTACTACCGAAAGAGAAAAAATACACTGAAGAATACAGTTCGTAAATTAAGTCTTTTATTCCGTTTTGACGATGTTTAAGACCAACTGCATACACAGGAAAACAAAGCTACAAGTACACAAACCTGTAATTAGCGGATTCGATACTGTATGAAATTTTTGGCGAGCCGGAGGTTGCAACGGCTGTAAGACTACGGAAGCTACAATGGGCTGGTCATGTGAATATTATGGATGATCAACAGATACCCAAAAAGATATTCTTTGGAAAAAGTGAAATGCGGAGACTGGAAATGCTACTCTGACTCGGTTGACGAAGACAGTTCATCGCTAGTTGGAAAGTTAGCAATCTAAGTATAGATGCTAGCGTAACTATTTGTATTAGTTTCAAAACAATTACTTGGGACTAACATTCCAAAGATATTAAATTAACTTCGCTCCCACATTCTGCGTAACTTAACAGGAATGATGATAAAAAAATTCAATAGATCGTCTGGAGGGTAAAATGAAATGAATATTAGCTCCCTAGTTAATTATATGGATATTTCTCATTGCGCATTGAAAGAATGAGTCGCTTCCAAAAGCAATTTCTTTGAAAACTTCACATTTAGAAAACATTTCAACTAATAATCTGACGCCCAAGTGCTGTCATTATTTTCAAGCTATGTCAGCTTAGAGTGCCATCAATTGTCACAGATATCTTATTTTCTGCCGCATTATCTTAATAAGTTGAGTCTTATCGTCACGCGGTATACCTATTTAAATTAACGACCATCAAAGGGAATATATTCTGGCAATCGACATACGAGTGAATGTGGTGTTTGTATCCACGTACAAAGGACGCGAACACTGTATGCAAAATAATTATATTAAGCCTGTAATAGTCAAGCATCAATGAGAATCGTGAAAATATTTCCACTCATCAAGCGTTGCGTACTAATTACGGACACATAGAAAGCACTTTCGCGGAATCATTTTGCATTCCATTTGATACTGAGCGTGATAACAAGTACTCTTGTTTGACACTTGAATGGTGGATAAAATTCATGTTGAATAACTAGTTCTGAATAATTAGAGCTTATTAATTCCAATTATATGCAGATATTTTTCGGCATGAATTGAATGTAGAGATGGCTAATTATAGGGCAGAATTAGGCACGTCTTAATTTCGAAATTACCATCAATTATATCACGATTTAATATGTAAAAGCTACTTTTCCATATTATTGCGTTGCATGTCATGTTTTTTGATCAGCTCTTTATTAGCATTAAAAACATTTGCTTCAATAATTCCCAACGACCCCAAGGCCTATCAAGATAATACTCGGATATCGAAATTGAAAGGACTCTTTTCCTTTTCATGGCATTTTAAGCCTAACGAGATTGGCTCACGAAAGAACGAGCACCTGTAAGATTTGTGATCATCTAAAATCTGCCTGTTTCGTTGTATTGAATACTAAACACCTAGTTCGTGTACCTGTTCAAAATAGTCCCTAAAATATCCTTGTACCTAAGCCTCTTTTCATTTTAATCGATTCCGGAATGAGAGTTGCTGTTCTGATGGGAATCAACGATTTCCGCATGAAATGGTATTATGATATTTCCCTACATACAAAAGTCGACATTAAAACGTGACTTGTCGTAAAGAGGAGAAATTATTGCTGAAATGTCCCCAAAAACGCGTGCGATAGAAAGCAAGTGGGTAGAAACGTGAAAAATGTATGTATAGAGCCAATATCCCACCCACTTTCAACACAATCCTTACCACAGTGGGAAAACAACAACTAGAGCTCAATGTAAGGAATTTCTTTGAGTTGGGTTAAGGCTATGTATGAGTGGTTTTGTAAGGGAAAAAAGTTCAACGCATAAAAATTTAGACGGTGTCTTGGTAAAACATATAGTACAATTTATAAAAAGTCTTATAATGAATTTACTGATTTTTAATTATTGCAAAAGTAGAAATCAAGTTCTTTGGATAAACTAACTGACAAATGATTTCTTTAATTTTTTTGCATTGGTAAGCAACTAGCTTTGGACAATGAGGCTGTAGATCCAATAAATCAAGAGTGAAACAATAAATTTAAAAATCTTGCGAATTTTGAGCTCTCTTTTTGTTATTTGAGTGCACTTAACTACTTACTGGTTCTCCGCTCCATCGACATAGAATCTTGAAATCACATGTGATACAAAACCTTCAATAATAACGAGAAGTAAGTCGCAAGCTAGACCTGCAACGACCAGTAACAATTCTGAGGTGGTAATTCTAGCATCACCTGGGTCCTCATCTTCTGGTCGAGGTGCTATATCGAAAAATGGGCCACCATCATCCAACACTCTCGTTACGGAAACTTCAAACTTTACAAATATTCAACCAACGTCAGCAGCGGATCTTTCTAATTCCGTTGAAACTCTACCACACCCACAGATAGTTCCATCTCTTCATGTCGTAGCCCCACCGAAGCAGATATTTATATCTCGTCTGTCTTATGAGACATCGCCGAATGACATCTGTAATTACGTCTCAACTAAATTTGGACCTTCGGTTGATATCATGAGCTGCCACAAACTAACAAAGGATAATACTGAGGGTAGAATTATAGCTTAATTTAAGCTAACTGTACCTCCAAACTGTAGCGTAGTTCTTCACTCAGAATACTGGCCTCCTGGAGATTTAATTAAACCTTTTGAGTGATCGAAAGAAGATATTTTCGTTGCGTAGTGAGCTCTCTTCCGGGATGCTAACAGCTGTTCACCCTAAACCTTTTTCAAATAGTAATTTAAATAATAGTATGCGAAAAAATTTTCGTAGCTTCAGTATTTACCATCAAAATGTATGTTGCATGCAAACCAAGGGTATTAAAATTGCCGTTTCCATCTCCGGTCATAATTTCATAAGTTTAATAGAAACCTGATTGACTCCTGACATCTTTGCAGTGAAATTTTCCCATTATATGATGTCTACCACACTGATAGAGATTGTTTGGTTGCAAGTAAATCACACGGTGGAGGTGTACTTATTGCTTTTCATAAAGCTGTAGGCAACCAACTCTGCTCTGACTTTTTCCCTTTACTTCCAGCAGATTAGGTCACTGTCAACATAAATATCTCTCAAAACGTAAGCTTAGTATTGCTTTTCATGTACATTCTTTGCAATGGTCCTTTCCGCGTTTACAATCGGTTTTTTTTCTGAATTCTCTTCTTATTCCAACAGCATCGACCCTCTTAACACTATTTTAAGCTGAGGTGACTTCAACATGCCTTGCCTAAGTTGGGACACAAGCTCTGACATCTTCACGTCCTTCAATGATCTCTCTGTTTTGTTTTCTTCTTTTTTATCGCCATGCTCCCCATCGCAACTAAATATGATCCCGAACGCAAACAACCAACTTCTCGATTTTATCCTGCCTTTATCTCCTCGATTTCAAAATCCCCCTCTAAATATGTGAAAGCCATCATCCTCTGCTTGAGGTTCATTTATCTTTTCTCGCACCTCAGTCCAAAGATACTCCTTTTTCCCCAAGATTTAATTTCCTTAAAATCAAATATGCTGGATAATATTGACTGGAGTTCACTGCGACAGCAGCTAAATGTCACTACAGCGATATCTACTTTTAACCGAAATCTCAGTAGCATAATAATAAATCAGGTACCTATCTGCCGTCCCCCTCGGAAAAAGAGCCCCAGCTAATTTTCGGCTGAAGTCTCAGAAGCACTTTATTTGAAGGAGCAGGCGCATATAAAATTTCTGTAGTCCAACTCTGACACGGACCTTTGCAAAGAAGCCGAAAAAAGCAGTAAAGAACGCAATGCGATCTTATTATTATGTGATTGAAATATCACTGCAATTTAATACTCATAGTCCTAAGACCTTCCGTTCCCTGAAAACAATATCCCAGAACAATATTGTATCTTCTCGTGGCATAACTGCCAAGCTTCTGATGGGCATGCTGTCTGTGGTTTTTTGCTCAATTTTTTTTCCCTCTACATTTAAGGTTCCAAACTCCACTCAAAATTTCCCTACATACTTTATTTTCTACCCCACTACCAATAATTATCAACATAAGCCCTTCTTTCAGCTGCTTTTCCTACGTTTGGAAGCATGTTAACATTTTTCCAATCCATAAATCCGGAGATCGTGGTGAAACCTCAAACTATCGTCCAATTTCTTTACTGTCTTGTTTTGGCAAGCTCCTTGAGCAAATTGTGCATATCCGATTATACGATGCCATAAGTATCCTGTTTGTAGACGAACAAAATGACTTCATTAAAGGACGTTCAACAATAATTAATTTGTCAGAACTTACCATCTCTCTTGCTATTGATAAGAGCAAACAAGTTGATGTCATATTTTGCGAAAGCTTTTGACAGTGTTGATCATGGTCTTCTGGCCAACAAACTCTGATCGTGCCGAGTTTCCAACTTAATTATCTCTTTGATCTTATGCTTTTTATCCCATCGCTCTTGCACTGTTACATGGAATAATTTTTTTACGTCGGCCTCATTTAGTCCGAAATTCGCTGTTCCTCAAGGATCAATTTTAGCAGCCGGGAAACAGGGCATAAAGAAATAGCTGGGAGGCACAGCCTCCATGCAGGAATCAGCAATAACGGACAATGCCTGATAGATTTCGCTACCAATAGTGGCTTCACAGTAAGCTCCACACGCTTTCCGCAACAAGACATCCATGACTCATAGGTACCAGATATACAAGCTAAATCATAGCTCAGTAACCTCTATATATAGTACATGTCACCGCTGGAAAATTTCATCAAAATATCCCCGGAGGCAGAAGGAAGTAATGATGATATCGAAACCATGTCGAAGACAATAAGAGATGGGTAACCAGCGAAAGAAAATACAAAGGACTGGTATGAGGAAGAATGTAAAGAAGCCATTAGAAAAAGGGTCCAAGAGCACAAAAAATATGCCCAGTGACCAACCTGAGCCACAGAAGAACAGTATCAACCCAAACGAGTATGTCGAAGAAGGAAACTGACCATCTACACCAAGATCCAATGGATAAACGAAAACATGACCCTACATGAAGTCAGATCGACGTATACCTCTATCAAACAACTAAAAGTTGGCATCAATCTACAAACAAGTTGTTGCAAAAGCGCAAAAGGAGCAATCATGGGCGACCGATTCGAAACAAAAACAGATGGCTGCAATATTTCTAGAAGCATTTTACAGCGAATCCAACAACGGTTGAAGCTGAAGACATTCCAAAAGTAGAGTAAGAGGCCCCAGTCTCAGCACCAACCAGAGACGAAGTTCAGGCAGCAGTACCGAATCTCAGAAAAAATATGGCTCTTCAAATTGAGCAAATATTGGGTTACCCATTTTATGCTTGGGGAAGTAAAGCTAAAGAAAACACACAAAATATTCTGATGGAAATAAAATGTTTCATTCAATATAAAGATTGAACTTTGCCATTATACGTCAAATACAAAATCATTCAAATATCCTCCACAGGACCTCTTACAGGCCTCAATCCTTTTGAGGTAATTTTCAATGACTTTTCGGCACATTTCCGGCAATATCTCGACCATCACTTCACGAATATTGGTTTTCGATTACTCAAGATTTTGAGGATTGGTCGCGTAAACACGTCTTTCGCATAGCTTCATTAAAAGATATCCAAAGGTGTTAGGTTGCAGGATCTTGCGGGCCAATTGACATCACTCAATCTCGAAATTACGGGTCCTGGAAATTCCTCTTGCTAAAGTGTTCGATTAGCCTGTGTTGTGTGGCTTGTGGCTCCATCCTGTTGGAACCACATGTTTCCCAGATCATAATCTTCAATTTCGCTTCAAAAATAATCGGTCAACATCCATCCATAGCGGTCAGCATTGACTATAATGGCTCTTCCTTGATCGTTTCCAAAAAAACACAGGCCAATATCACAACCAGACCATAATGCACACCAAACGGTCACTTTTTACGGATGCAAAGGCCTTTCTGCGATCATCTGAGGATTTTGAGAGCCCCATATGTGGCAATTCTCTTTATTTACGTAACCACTGAGTGAAAAATGAGCCTCATCACTAAAGAAAATTTTGTTCGAAAAAATCGTTATCAATGGCTTGTTGTTCGATCACCCAATTCGCATACATGCTGCGTTGTGTATGGTCTTGAAGCTTAGGTTCTTGAGTGAGTTGGATTTCGTACGGATGGAGATGCAAATCCAAATGCAAAATCCGCCAAGATGAGCCGGAAGACAGGCCCAAATGTTGAGCACGTCGAGGAATCGACAAAGTCGGGTCTTCCTCCACACTTAGAGCAACGACAGCGATATTTTCAGCAGAACGAATGTTGCTATGATGCACAGGCCTTGCAATATCAATAATCGATCCAGTCTCTTCAAATTTTCTCACTGTGTTCGAAATTGTTTGCTGTGTAGGTCGATTATGTCGACCGTAATCGGCTCGTAAAGCCCTAAATGTTGATATAGCAGAATCACCATTTTTAAAATAAAATAAAATTTAATAATTTTAACGCGTTCTTCGACTGTTAAACGATCCATATTTTTAAATGGCAAACATTCAACTAAAAAAAACACGCTTTGGATGACATTTAGTTCTGACAAATGTCAAATGGCAGGGTTATACTTTCTCAACCACGAAATGGATAACCCTGTACCATCAAAACTGTCCAGAGTGGAAGAACTCATCTGAGTAACCTTCTCCACTGACTAGTATGCAGAATATGGTTAGAGGTGTAGTTACCAGAGGACCAGCGAAAAAGTATCATTTGTTCTATCCACAAGAAGGGGGGTAAATTTGGATGTGGCAATTGTGGAGGCTTTGCTCTGCTGCGTACGTCTAATGAAGTGCTATTCAAAATCATAGAAAAAATATTAAAGCCGTACTATGAAAGCATTATAGTAAAGTATCAGAGAGGCGTTCGAAGCGGATGGTCTAAAATAGAGCAAATATTCTCAGTAAAGCAGGTGCTCGGAAAGTGCTGGGAATTTACCATCGATATACACCAACTATTTGCGGACTTCAAACAAGCATATGACGGTGTCGACAGAAATGCACTGTATAAATTAATTCATGACTTTCGTATCTCAGCAAAACCAGTCCGTATAGTCAAGATCATGATGTTAAGCACAGAACTCAGGTCAAATATAATGGTACGTTCAACCTCAGATGCCAAGGGAGTATTTACGAGCCTAGAGTCTCCAGTAAAATGCACCTACGAGCTTACGAAACGAAGACTAAATTCATGACTCAACCCAGGAAAAAAACGGTAGTTAAAAAAAAGTTGACCGTAGAACTTTAACCTAGAAAATGTAGATAATTTGGTTTATCTTGAAGTCAACCTGAATAGAAGAGGCGCCAAAGACGGTGAAATTGGACGCCGCATAAACACTGCAAATAAAGGCTTTTACTCCGTAATTCTCATTCTAAGTTCCACAATTGTGCACAGGCAAAGTAAGTACCGCATTTACAAAACGCTAGTCATGCTTCTGCTGTTGTATGAAAGTGAAACATGCACCATAACAAGCGAACCTAAAAAGGCAGTGGATGTATTTGAAAGCAAAGCACTCAGGAAAGTCCACGGCCCAATGAAACATCGAATAGAGTGGAGACTACGTAACAACGATGAGTTGTATGAATTATTTGACGATCCACCTGTACCAGCTTGCGTAAAGTTACGTAAATCGCAATGCATGGGCTAGGTAGAAAGAATGGAAGAAAACCGGCTACCCAAAAGAACATTGAAGAGTAGAGCACAAGATGGACATCCAGTAAGAAGAGCTAGGACTTAATGAAAAGTCACAACAGAAGCTGAAAGCCTAATAGGAATGAACAACTGGCGGAAAAGGTTATGGAACGGTGTTTATTGGAGGAGATTAATCCTGGAGGCCGAGGCTCAGCTTGGGCTGCCACGCCGTAGACGACGATGAAGGTGGTGAAAGTGAGTCCTTTCGGCCTTATAACCGAATCAAAAGTACTCATAATAATCATTCCACTGGAATTAAGGAGAAGTGATGGGCTAGCTGCCCATCCCTAAAAAAACTTCGAAACCGGCAAGAGATGCTTAAAATGGATTGGATCGATGACAACAGACTTTCAACTGAAAAACGAACTTTGCCATTCCATTTTGGAATTTCAGATTACTGATCAACTTTGAGACCAACCTTGAGAACCTTTCACAAACGGCAAATCAATAGAAACTATACGAACAGGCAATACAGAAAACAACCTAGACTGGAAGTGATATTTAAGGCAGGAGATCGCACATAATATTCAAAAGTGGAAAACATACTAGAAAGTGAGCATTCGGAGTAATTTTAATTGTAGAAAATGAGTTCAAATCACCCGCTGTTGATTTTAATGCAGTCAATAAACGATTGTGTGCAATCGGTTATAAAGAAAATTTCTTAAAAATTTAGCTGATAGACATACTGTAATGAATTTCGAAATGTCCGTGTAGGATACGGGTGCTGATGGTCTGGCACAAGTGTCAGCGAGCTAAAACAACACCGAGCTCAGCTAACTAGCTTCGCTTAACGACGACTAGCATTTGCGGGATCATATGAGGCGGGTTCTTGTCGAGCCACGAAGCTACACTACAAAATACTTATCACGCGTACTCTACTCTACAAGACGCACCGATCAATGTTTATTGTCTTTAGAAAAGTTATATTAGGTGTCAATTAATCTACTCTACAGAAATTCAATATTGTTTTGCCTCGTTAAAGTTAGCGGACACGGAGGCTTGAGACAAACGCAAACATTACACAAAAAGCAACCGTTACTTTCACCGAAGAAGGTCGTTGCATTACAAGGGGAATGTCAAACCTAAAGATGTTTAAGTGGCTGAAATGAACCACTCATCTCTGCCTAAAGGATGGAAACTTGACGGATGCAGTTTGCTTTACACTAGTAAAACAACAAACTAAGCAGTTTCGACGGGGTGACCACCTTATCTCTTCAGGAGCAGCCACTCCTGATCACCACGGGGCTGCTCGACTGCTTATGTTTATAACAATACACAACCCGGCCGTTAAAAGGACAAAAAAATGAAGGAAACGTTCTGCAATCACTAAAAAAACTATTCAACTCATTGTCTGCAAATGATACAAAAATAATTCTGAGTTACTTCGAAGCAAATATTGGCAATGTGCTATCTCATCAGGGAACGACTAGAGGTTATAGCTTCCAATATGAAACAAATGACAATAACCAGTGTCTGATCAACTTTGCATATAGCAGAAATCTAGTCATACATTTGGCTTACTTTCCTCATCGACGCATTAATAACCAGGTCCGGTATCATTGGATTGTCACATACAAAACCAAATCAACCATATCCTGATCCACCATAACATATATGGGCCTCGAGTATACTTGATAGCCGTACATACCAAGCAGCCAGTTATACCTGGGATCATTATATGACCAAATCGAACTTTTGATGTCATACAGGTATGGCAAAGGCGTATTTTTGTGAAGATCAGTCCTCTACAGAAATTTGACATTGACTGGCTCCAAATGGTCAAAGGCGTATTTCATGAAGATCAGTCCTCTGCAAAAATTTAACATTGACAGATTCCAAACCCTCAACGACTGGCTGCTTCCCATACTATTAGACATATCTGTGAAAACAAGCAGCAAGTTGCACATGGTCATGAAAGCGGCAATGCAGACTGTCGCAGAATAGTCAGAAGCCTGGTGCAAAAGAAAAGACTGTTGGGATGATCAGTGCCAAAATGCGTTGGCTAAGAAAAATCACGTGTACAAGCAATATTTAAGTAAGAAAACAAGAACGAGGGGAGAACATAATGAAAGTCTCAGAAGAGTAGCGAATAAGACCATTGAACTTAAGAAATGAAAATACTACGATGATCAATTGAGAAGCATCGAAATACGTTTTCCTAACAACAACGCAAGAAAAGTATATAAGTATTGAAAAGCTTGAAAAGAGGTTATCAGTCCAAGACCATGCCACTCCGTGATTAAATCTGCAACATTATCGCTAAAGAAAACAGAATTAAGTAAAGATCGGCATCAAACTTGAAGAATCTTCTTAATTCTTTGCACAGCTCCAGAAAATTGGAACTTAAAAATATTTTCGGAGAGCTTACATTGGCTCAACAAACTTTGGATGATATTTGTTCCACAATTAAGGCCCAAAGTATAATAAATCACTATTGACCGATGAGATTCCAGTGGAGCTCATTAAATATAGTAGCAACGAGTGCTCAGAAAACCATCCACGAACTCATCTAGCACTTTTGGCAAAAAGAACAAGTGCCGAACAAATCGAACCAATCAATCATATTCCGTATCCATAAAAAAGGTGACAAACTGGAGTACGAAAACTAAAGAGGCGTACTGCCACTTTGCATGGTGTACAAAATTTTTTCGGAGAGCATAGGAAATATAACGACAGTATTATTGGGGAGTATTCAGGTGGTCTTACAACTGGTAGATGTCCGATATATCAATTGTTTATAGCTAAGCAGGTACTTGAGAAATGCTGGGATTTCAACATAGCCTTACACCAAATCTTCGTTGACATTTAACAAGCATACGACAGTGTTGATCGTAACGTATTGTACCAAAAATTTGATTTCGTTTAATAACCCTAGCTAAAATAGTCCGTCTTGCCAAAATAACAACAATGTCGACAACCTCCCAGGTCTGCATCAATAACCTACTAACAATTAATACAAATATCGGACTAAAGTAGGGAGATAGGCTGGCCCCATTGCTATTCAATAGAATCTGAAATATATCATGAGAAAGCTATCTGTCACTAGAAGCATTAGCCTATGCTGTTAACGTTAACATTTTGGTGAGGTTGTTATCAACCGCCAAAGAACTTTTCTTGAAACTCGACAGCAAAACAAAACAAGTAGGGCTACAAATCAACGGCAATATATTGTACACAAAGCTCATGACGAATACTAGGTCAATACCTCTAGTATTCAAATTATCATACATGGCGAATAGAGTATTACAAATATTTACAAATTTGTGCCAAAATACTGAGAACCAGTAATGAAAGAGACAAAATACGCCATCCCCTTGTTTCTCGACTCTCAGCTTCCATGATTCCTTCTCCTAAATCTCTTGATTAAATGGTAGCAAATGGTCTAGGAGTCGCACATTTAGTTTACTGGTTCCCCAATGATGGCACATCAAATGCCGAAAAATTCCTATAACTGTAAATAAACCCACAGCTCTACTACTAAGTCGTACTTTTACCTCTTTTCTCGGGACATAAGAGAGTGAAGATGAGTATTTCGCACCTTATAATGGAATTGAAAGTAATAACCATGCCACCGGAATGGAGGACGGATGACGGAATAACTCACTATCCCTGGAAAACTATTAATTGTTTCGAAACCTTAAACAGAGCCTTGGAATGGTTTGGACCTACGGCAATGACCTCATAAATGAAAACAGACTATAGCGTTAGCTCCTGGAGTTTCACATCCATTAACCCTGGCGCTTTTAAAGACCTTTTGCAATACGCCGGTCAATATTAATTAAACATACTGGCAATCCAGCAAACTAATTGGACTGCGAGTGGCATGGAAGATATGATATTGCACACGAAATTCAAAAGTGGGAAGCATGCCGCAAAGCGAGAATTCGGTGCGGCTTTCATTGTGGATAGGGAGTACAAATCGCACGTTGTCCATTTTAAGGCAGTCAGTGAATGGTTTTAGGCGATCCATATAAAGCGAAATTCTTCCAAATGTGGCTGATAAACTTACACGCCTCGACTAGAACAAAGAGCGAAGAAATGAAGGAAACGTTCTACAATCACTTGGAAAAACTTGTCGGCTCGCTACCAACAAACGACATGACAAGAATTCTTGATCATTTCAACGCTAAAGTTGGCACTGAGCTATCTTATCGGGGAACGACGGGAGGACAAGCCTCCACGATGAAACAAATGACAACAGCCAGTGCCTGGATGACTTTGCATGTAGCAAAAATCTAATCATATGCTTGACTTGCTTTCCACATCATGGCATACATAAAATGGTCTGGGTAGCGCCAAACGGCAACACCCAAAATTAAATCGACCATGTTCTCATACAACAACTTTGGGCTTCGAGCATACTTGATGTCCGTACAAACCGAGGAGCCAATTGTAGCTCGGATCATTGCTTGATGAAACTAGCCTATCAATATCGTATGCCAAAGGCGTATTCGATGAAGACCAGCCCTCTACAGAAATTCTACATCGAAAGGCTCCAAATGGTGTCTATGGCAAAAAATTTTACGGGGACCCTCGAAAACTAGCTGGCTCCCATCCTGTTATATACTTCCCTAGAAACGGCGATTCAGACCGTGAGAGAACAGACGATCGCTCATCTAGCTTAGTGCAAGAGAAGTGGTTGCCTTGATGACAAGTGGCAGGATGGTTTAGATAAGAAAAATCAAGTGTGCAGGCAATATTTAGGTACAAAAATCAGGACAAAAAGTTGACATTATGAAAATCTCAGAAACGTATAAATAATCTCATTAGAACTAAGAAAAGAAAATATCAAGACAAGCAATTGAGAAGTATTGATGCAAGTCTAGCGAGCAACAACACAAAACAAGCATATAAATCAGTGAAAAGCTTGAAGCGAGGTTATCAGCCCAAGACCACAATCTGCCGTGATGACATCGACAACATCATCGCTGATGAAAACAGGATTAAGAAAAAATGGGCATCATATTTCAAGGAGATCTTCGCGGAGAGTTTCTATTGGCTTCACTCTTTACTCTGGATGAAGTCTGTTCTACCATCAAGAACCAAAAGAATAATAAAACGCTGGGCATAGATGAGATTCCAGTAGGCGCCATTAAATATCGTGACAGTCGTGTGCAATAAACCATCTACAAAGTCATCTAGCAGATTTGACAACAAGAATACATGCCAAATGAGTCGAGTTAATTAATTATATTTGCTATCCGATAAAAGGTGATAAGTTATAGTGTGAAAACTATAGAGATACTTCTTTCTATGGCATGCTAAATATTTTCAGTGATCCTAGAAAATAAAATCATATCACACGCCAGTAGTATTATTAGGGAGTATCAAGGTGGTATAATTAGGGAGTATCAAGGTGGTCTATTTGGGAGTATCAAGGTGGCACAGTATCAAAAATGAGGACCAATGTGTGTTTCTAAGCACCAAATTAACGAGCACCGCTAATGAAACGGATGAAGTTCGCAGAAAAATATAGCGCCCAAATAAAAATTTATATTCAGTATTGATGAGAATAAAACTCCAAGGACAAAAACCTATGATAAGATCTGTACTGTGCTATGGGTGTGAAACATGGACCTTAGCCCAAGCATCCGTAAATATACTGAATGCTTTCGAAAGGCGGGTCCTGAAAAAGATAATTTTAGCAGAACTAGAACCAATGGTGGATGTGATACAACCATGAGCTGTATGAAATTTTTGACAAGCCGAGGGTCACAACGGTTATAAGACTGCAAAATTTGCAATGGGCTGATGATGTGAATCGTATGAACGAACAAAGGATACGCAAAAAAGGTATTCGTTGGGACAACTGAAGGGCGGAGACCAGTCGAGAAACCAAGGAAAGTATTGCAATCAATCCACGACTTCTTTTATTTACCCAAACTGTACCCATTAAAACATTCAACTTAACTTCTTTTATGATGGGAAACATATTTAACAAGAAACTTTTAGATTTTAATCATGTGAACGTGACTTTTAACTATCTCAAAATAAATTACAGGAACTCACCTGTTTTGGTGAATCTTTTAACATTATTTACGAAATTAGAGCAGCTAGTGCCGTTGAACATACCTGTAATTAAAAAGTAGATTATGACAAAATTTGCAGACTAAGATCGTTTTAAAATTTATTATAGATTATATGGCAAGCGTTCTTAGTACTTTTTAGGGTTCTGCAAAACAAAATTTTTACAACACCCTATTAAAGTCGGTCAGTGCGTCACAGAAAGTTTTTTCAGGAACTATAGAAGCTATAGCCAATAAATCTTGTGAACAGCTCAGAAATTTCTGGTTAATGAAAGCTCAAAAGTAAAAAAAATTCAAAGACGTAGAAGCATGCAAACCGTTAAACAATTTTTTCCCCAAACAAAGTCGAGTAGGGTATCAAATGCAAGGCATTAATGAGATCTCTTAACACCCGTTATTAATATTGCAATATCGATGACGGGGCAGGCAGGGGAAACGGAAGGTGAAGAAAGAATTGTGCCCCCCCTCTGCAATTGGATACCTGTGGACTAGGGAGTCTAGAAAAAATCATAAAAGAGGTTCTCTATGACTACAATAATGACAAATACCTGAGAATTTGAAGTTCGCTAAACTTTGTTTGTATGATTTATCAAATTTATATTTTCTTGAATAAAAATGTAAGGATAGGCTTAAACCAAATAAAATTTTGTTTTAACATTGCTACTTATAATCAGCGGTTAAAAATTTCAGACGAATCAGATTGTATTTAACGAAGTTATGGTGGTTTTAATTTTTCGTATTACAATAACAAGAATACGTGTCTATTGAGCAATATGTGGTTCCCGTCGACTCGGACATTACGGGCTTGTTAGGATTTGCATGAAAATTTCAGGAGGGATGTATATCATGCACTTCTTTGAGAATCTGTTCAACGAGTGATATCAGTTATCGTAAAACCAAATGGCGGCTGTTTTACATGAGAATATTGAAAAGTTTTAAGCTATTTTTCCCCAACTTCAGCCCTGAAAATAGAGGCTATTAACTCTTGCATTTCAAAGGTGACACAATTATGGTGGTAGGTTCTTTTGAGTACAAAATAATAAATTCGCTCAACTTTATTAATAATAGTAGAATTTGTAAATAATATATAAAATTTTTCCTTCAAGTTCATATGGATACCCATAAACTTAAATCTAAGTAGTCCTTATAGTCTGGACGTTTTGTTCTTCTTCTTCTTAGCCCTACAGCGCCTTTCGGGCCTTCGCTTAGAGATAATTAGAGTATCTCATTGGCATGATCTAATATATCGGCACTCCACAAGGTGATATGATCATTATCACGCTTTGGCCGTATGTCCGTCCACCCAGCTGCGATACGTTCTGATTTTAAGCCAGCACGTATCATAACTGAACAGGCTTATAGTCCATCCGAAGAACCACTCAAACTAAATCTTGTTGACGCCAACGAAACTTGAACTAGAGACCTTTGGCTTACGGGCTTAGTGCTCTAACCAGTAAACCACGCGGACTACTACGTTTTACTAAAGTTAAATCACGGACGTTTTACTAAAGTCAAATCACATTCCCGGAAGAAATATGAAATGAAATTGACATATTAAAGGGTTACCTTTCGATTTGATAGATAATAACGTAAAATTTGTAAACTACTACAATATTATTAATAAGGTTGATCGACTTTACACTTCTTCTTTGTTGGCCTTGTCCTCACAAAGACCTCATTTCATGATTTTTTCAGATTTTTCTGCCCAAAGGTGTCAAATTGTGCTAGGGACACACACACATGCAAAATTCTCGTATAATAACCCTCTCTGTGTACTCCTGGATGGTCACAGGGCTAGTTTTAAAACTGTTTTGGAAAGATCTCATCAATACCTTTCAGTTGATATTTATATTGGCTACCTTTGGTAAAGAAATTTTAATAAGGGTCAACCTGCTATGAGGAGAAACTATCCTTAAACAACTTATAATTTTTTTTTGTGCTGCAACTTTTAAGAATGTACTGCTCTAGACCTAAGCACACAATTCCATATCTTTAGCTTATGTGGTTTGCGAGAAAACTTGCCAGACGAGTTTGGCAACTGTTACGAGCGTTGAAGCCAGACGTGGTGGGTAACATGATGATTTAAAAAGTCTTGTCTACCTGTAGGGATTGCATATGTGAAACCTCTGCGAGCCAAAGTGGGTCAAGTGTACAAAGGAATTTGTAAGTGAGGGAATTGCATAATTATAAGCAAAGAACTTGGAAGTAAAGAATTTTTTTTTTGAAAAATATAGTAACCTAGCATCAAACGCTAAAAAGACTTTAAGGGTGTACAATACATGGATCATTTTCGCCACAAAGAATACTATAGCCAACATTTATCTTTATTGTTTAATGAATATATCTTGGAAAACACTGAGACTCTGAACTCAAAACTTGCTAGGATTGGGAAGGCAAGGTAATTGATGACCAAGGCATGGTTATAAGATGACAAAAGTGGCACTGGGGATGAGTTAGAATTCTCTGAAAATGCGATTGGCATACCGAACTCCCAAGAAAGCTGAAATATTGGATGTAAAACTTAGTATCAATGAATACATACATTAAAGAAGCGGTTTAAACAAGAGCTGTGTAAACTCTACGGGAAGTAAAGTAACTCTTATTCAGCAGCAAAAGAACAAAATCCTGCCTTGAAAAATGAATCTAAAATACTCTCGGTAATTGTGTAAATCATTTATCTTTCAAATAAAGATCCAAACGAATTGGCTATGATAGCAGAGGCTATTCACCTGAAACCTGAAAAATCCAAATTTACCTTGGAGCTTGAAGATAAAACCAACAATATTGTAAGGGCTGGAAATACCTCACGAAATACAAGGTGTGTTCCAAAAGTAAGGTGACTTTGTATTTTTAGGAAAAAATATTTATTTATTCTTCAATATTTATGTTGCACCCTTCAAAGTAATCAATAGACTTGTGCCAATGCTTTTTCCAATCCTTGAAGCACTTCTCAAAAACACTCTACGGTAAAGTCTTGAGCTTTTCCAGCGGTGTAGTCTTTATCTTCTCAATCGTTGCAAAAGCCCGTCCTTATATAGATTTCTTCAGTTTTGTGAACAAGAAAAAGTCATATAGGGCCAAAGCCGGTGAATATGGTGGCTGAGGCATGATTGTGGTGTTGCCTCCCAGAAACAAGTTAAGCACATTATACTTGTATAGTTGAAACTGTAAATATATGCTTGTGATAAGTGTACCAACATAAAAAAAAATCGATAAGCGAATGTACATCCCCCACGAAATCTGAAAAGTCACCTTACTTTTTGTACACACCTCGTGTTGTTCAAAGTCATCTAAATCAAAAGCTGCGTTGGATAGTGCCACCCGTTCATGTATCCAAATAATGAATTTCATTTGTAACAACCCCGGCCCACGCTTCCATTAAGGAATCATTGTTTTATCACCAAATAAGCGAATACTATAGAAAAATGAATCATTTACAACGAGATTTTATCTCATCCTTAGTTTTTGAGTGTTTTGCAGCAAGCATACTAGACTCAACTGGATTCATGATGATGGCACCACAACTTTGCTAATTGGAAAATATATTCACGATGAACAATGCCCTCAACAGTTTTATAGGCTATCGCCAACGCACAGCAGTTACAGCAGCAAATATTAAAGCGGCAGCAATTTACTGTCAATAGCAACATTCTTTGCAGCAATAACAACTGTTAGGTGATTTGATCACGACTACTCGCTGTTGCTAATGCCGTTCAATAAACCAGAAAGCGAATACGATAAAAGCATAAAGCTAAGATTCGCTTCCAATGCCGAGCTTGCCACTTGACACATGAAAAGTATGCAGTTGCTAACGTAAGCGTTGCGTAAGCATCGAGCTTAGATCTTCTTTATTTCTCTTCTGTCATCTATTTGATTATAAACTTACAAAACTCCGTCAGTCTCATCGTAGAAAAGATACGGGCACGGTCTGGAGAAAGCTGCTGGCAGATTCCCATCAAATTATAAATGTGTCGTATATGGAGTGCGGTTTTATTCCTGCAAATATCTAGAAACGCATCAGGATATAAAAAATTAAAGACGGATAGCTCAAATTCTAACATTTCACCTTTGTTTTGATTAGTCCTTATAGAGCAGTGGGTCAGGACATACTCTGCTTACGCAGCAGCTCCCAAGTTCAAGCCTCGATCGTGGCTTCGAGTTTGACCTTCTGATGCTGCTATTGGACTATCAGCCCACCCATCTGTGATGGGTACTAATCAAAACACAAGTTATATATACAGCTTACGCTCATGTCAGAAGGATTTTGTACTCAACTTACAAAATAAAGTCACCAGTAACGAATAAAGTCGAGAAACATGTCAAAGAGATGCGCACGTTTAGAAGATATTGGACCCTGCTTTGCTGTGTGAGCAGATGCGTTTCGACATATTTGAGTCATCTTCAGTGTGTTAAGGATATGACTTTATATAGTGATAGAATGTGTTAAGCGGGTAATACTAAATTAGGTCAGATAGAGGAGTATTAGTTTTGAATTATTGGATCTCCGTTTGTTCTGTTTATCTCACTTCCGTTTTCGTCGGAGAGTGTGATCTAGTACTGAGAAATATACACGTAACATTTAACCACCCCACATTACGTAAGCTAGCAGCTTACAGATCAATGATGCAGAGTCTCCACCATATCCCATGGCTCCTACTAACTAGTAACAAAGCTAGTAACAAAGGATACAAATAACGTGACATTGACAAACTTGTTACACAATACAACCAACTGACTGAAGCTCATAAGAACGACCAATAGTGGATTTCATTAACATACGTAGATAAAGAGACTTACAAACTATGAAACTTCTTAAATTACTTTTTATGGAATTGTTTGCAGCTACATATAAATGAGTTGCATATATTGAATAATAATTTTTCTGAAAAATTATTAGAGAAGAAAAATGTTAGAAGAAGGTGGTTTCGACGTGTGCACTAATTCTCCTCAGGCCATCACTCTTAGATACGCACCGGTGATGGCGACCACCATGCTCAGAGATGAGGGAGTTAATTTTTCTACTTATGCAAACTCAATATGTTTTTGTATCTGCAAGTTATATTCAAGGTAAATTTCTCTTGTAAGTACTTGTATTAGCTAAACTCTTTAATTGGATCATTTCACCCTTTTCACATCAACTTAATGTAAATCTATACGACAAATTTGCTCTACATTTGAAGCTTGTCTAACGTCGCGCGGATATCGATCACTCTTTCGGATGGCTCTGATAGCTTTTTAAATTACTTTTTGTGGAATTGTTTGCAGCTACATATAAATGAGTTACATATATTGAATAATAATTTTTCTGAAAAATTATTAGAGAAGAAAAATGTCGAAACCACCTTCTTCTAACATTTTTCTTCTCTATTTAACGGGACTTGATGGTAGCAGAGTTTATAAAAAAAAAACACTGGTCTAAATAAGTTCGTCGGGATATTAGAGATGTAAGAGATAGGAGAGATAAACGACTTTCATAGGGAGGATACCGCAAACTAAACTTAAGGAAAAGAAAACGTCTGAACTGTCTTTGGACAGTTTCTTAAGAAGACACAAGATAGGAATATCTGGGGGACCAGATAACAGAACAGTATTCAAGCAAAGGGCGAACAAGACAAACAAATAGGCGGACAGCAGAAGAGATGCTATTGAATTTATGTACATTTCGAAGGATAAACACGGAAACTCTAGACGCCTTAGTAATCACATTTAAAATATGTGCATCAAATTTGAGTTTTGGATCAAAAGTTACTCCAAAGTCTTTATGACTGAATACTTCAGAGAACAAAGCATCGTTTAATATATAATTAAAATTATAAGGAGATTCCTTGAGAGAAAAAGTCATTTTATGACATTTATTAAAGTTAAGTTATAAATAATTTGAGGCACACCATTTATTTAGAACATTCAGATCAGTTTGGAGGAGCTGACAGTCTAAATGGGCTTTGACTGCTCAAAATACTTTGAAGTCATCAGCATACAAGAGGCAAGAGGAATTAATTACAAGGGGAAGATCATTTATGAACAATAGAAGGAGAAGAGGCCCAAGAATTGAACCTTGTGGAACACCAGATGAAGGATAAAAAGGACTAGACGTAGTACCAAAGAGACTTATTCGACAGGGACGACACGATAGATAAGAAAACATCCAAGATAGAAGAACACCCGAGATGTCAAGTGCTTCAAGCTTACGAGAAGGAAGTAAATGATTCACAGTGTCAAAGGCCTTGGAGAAATCTGTGAAGATCACATCAACTTGCAGTTGGTTATCCAAAACTGCAATACTGTTTTTGAACTCCATCAAATTAGAGGTAGTGGAGTATCCTTTGAGAAAGCCACGCTGCTCTGGAGCAATAATAGGAGTAAATGAGTTTGAGAGTCGATTATCAACTGGCCGTTCAAGTAACTTTGGAAAGCAGGAAAGTAAGGAAATAGGGCGATAAGTGGAAACTGACGTAGGATCACCACTTTTAAAAATAGGCACAATATTAGCTGTTTTTCAAGGGTTAGGGAAAGTACCAGTACTCAAACTTAGATTGTAGAGGAGAGATAAAGGAAAACTAAGCGATGAGGCTAACGAATTTAAAAATATGTTTGGCAAACTATCCGGCCTAGGGCTGATATTAGGATCAAGAGCATTGATCAAAGCTTCGACTTCAGATCCATCTGTACAAATAAAGGAAATTGGGAAGGGAAAACGATTAGGTAGGACAACAGGATGCACAGCTGCAGCGGGAAAAGAAAAGGTCGAAGAGGAAAATTGGGTAAATGAGTCAGTAACTTCTTGAGAAGAAGAAACCTCTGCACCATTCCAACGGACCTTACTAGGACTGGAAGAAGAGGATTTCAGCGACCTCATATAAGACCAAAAAGGCTTTGTATTATTAGCAACAAGAGAGCTATCCAGACCACTGAAATAAGTCTTCAGAGCATATCTGATCTCTTTTTTGGCAATAGCACGTAGCCTGCTAAAACTGTATCTTGCTTCAATAGTGCCGAGTGTTTTAAAGACACGATGAGTTTTACCTTTTGCTCGTAGAGTACTAAGCACTCGCTTTGTAAATGAAGCCTTCTGATTTGCTTTACGGGATGTCTGAAGAGGCGTAAAACAGCGAATAAGATTCTAAAAATATATATAAAAAATTAATTGAAAGCGGCCTCACAATTTAGGCCTCTAAAGAAATCTAGCTAGATGACTGATAGTGATTCTGTATTAATAGCTTCATAAATAGCTTTAAAAAAGTTAAGTTTTGGAGTAGGATTAGGTCTGTTAAAGTTACTTTCATCGACTATAAGATCTATAGATAAAGGAGGATGGTGCCGATCAGGAGGAACATACGGATGTAAGGCTTGAGATGCAGATAAGTAGCTAACTGGAATCTTTGATAGAACAAGGTCAAGAAGACGACCATTAGGATTGCGGATATGATTAAATTGAGAAAAGGAGCAATGAGATAGGAAAGATGACAGGGTTATAGAAAAAAAGTCAACTGATGAGATAGAAGGAGTATATTTTGGCATGAGGGTGTCGCGAAACTGGATAAGAGGTCAGATCATCAAAAAGCGTCTCATAAACAGTTAAAGGTGAATTACAGGGAATATCAATAGACAAAATCAAGAACTCTGTATTATGAGGGAGAGAAATTTTGATAATAACACATTCTAAA
This sequence comes from Odontomyia ornata, assembly GCA_963969285.1. Classification (NCBI taxonomy): domain Eukaryota; kingdom Metazoa; phylum Arthropoda; class Insecta; order Diptera; family Stratiomyidae; genus Odontomyia; species Odontomyia ornata. Next base: position 66,772,703 of record OZ017741.1, on the reverse strand, counting down.
GTAGGAGAAAAACAGAAATCAGAACAAGGAGAACTAGGTAGAGCTTTGCTAACTGCAACCAAAACTTCACCACCATCAGCCTTATTAGAAGCAATCAGGTCACGGTCACATCTGTATAAAATATGATCAGTAAACATTTCACTGCTCAAAATGTGTCGATTCAGCCAGGTCTCGGAGAAGCAAATAATAAAACCATTACTAACTTGATAGGAGATAAAGAGTTCCTCAAGCTTGGTCCTTAATCCTCCTAAATTTTGGTAAAAAATATAGATACACATTTTATTGGGAGAAGAGAAGTTGCATTGAATAGTATTAATGTTTGTTTGAGAGATATTCATTGAGGTTTAAAGAGGATAAAGTGCAATAAACATTACGATTATCAGAATATTCATCAAGATTACTTGTGACAAGAGCTTTGGGATTTCGTTCTTTGTCTGACGAAAATTTCTTCGTCTCAATTCAAACGACTTCACAAGTACACCAGCAGGCCAGTAATTCGAATTCAGGACAATTTCAGTAAACCAGTTTAAATGAGGCAACTACTTTGTCCGTTAAATTTTCTTTAGTCAACTTATGTCAACTAAAAACTTTAACGGACGATTCAAACTTTTTGTTGACATAACGCTTTAGGTCCTCAACAGAAGTTTCGTATGCCACTCTAGATATGAAGATATTCTTCAAAGGTATAGAAGCACGAATGACAGGAGAATCGAGATCTGTTGAGGGAACGAGATCATTCTGATGTTGAATTGGTGGTGGTATCTTCTTTGGAATCGTTCCCCGGCTGTTGGACGAAGAACCAGGTGAGCTGATAATAAGTAAATCAGATTGCGGCCTCAACGGCGAGTTGCCCCTTGTGACGATTGATTGACCAGGTTCCGCTGTTTCTACATAATTGCATAATTGGCTGTAACACGAACGCTGGCTGTATCTGCATTTCTTGTTGAGCAGCTAGTGAAATATCAGGTACATTTAATTTGTCAGGTTCCGAAACCGTTAGTTGTTGGTGTAAAGATAGAGGCTTCAACAAAACTTACGTCTAGTAACAATTGAGGGACTAGGTTCAATCAATTCTGCAGAATTGTGGTAATCTGCCCGAAATACTAACGCTGGTTGATGCTGTTTATCATGTTGAGAATTCACGTTCATACTCGCACTTAAGGACAAGATGGATAGCTCCCTCTCAAGGAAAGCATGGATAATTTAACCTGCGGTTTACTTTTTGTCGGTATTGATGAACCTGGATCCGACACTGAACGCACAGCCTTTTTGATCAAACTAGATGATGGATTGAAAGATGAGGAATACGCAAATTGTAACAATCTTTGATGGAATTCTTTTTCGGGGCCACTCCCCTATATGGGGAGACCCCCTTGAACACCTTATAAAATTTTTTGTAGTTGAATTTTGAAGAGGGCACAACTTTACACCCACATACAAAATTTTAAATTTCTAGCTTATATCGTTTGTAAGAAAAATAGCTGTGACACACGGATGGACGGACAGACATTTCGCGATTTAAGTAGGGTTTGGTTAAATTATTTTACGAAACCCTAAATAGGTAATAATTGCATGGTTGAGCGCGATATTGACCATGTCACCTCGAATTCTGTTACGGTAAGGCAATGAGATACCCTAACAATAAAATCTCAATGCCAATGTTCAGATTTGGACTGTTGCGAGATGGATTATTATTATTTGATCACGTACATAGATACGTGCACACAAATATATTGAGCCTTTATCTTCGAATTCTTTTTCTTAGCACTACAGCCCCTCTCAGGCCTTTGCTTCCCGCAACAGGCACCTTCAACTTTCTCGGCCCATTGACCATATCCTCCAATTTCGAAATCCGAGCAGCGATGAATTGTCTTCCTCGAGCGGATCAGCCCAGCATTTCCTTGGTTTTCCTACTGGTCTGTTCTTTGGCGGTTGTCAGCGACTGTGACAAAATGTTGATGTCGTCCACATAGGCTACCACTTGGCTCGACTTGTATAAAACATACCTCTTATGTATATCGATAGGTAGCTTTCTGATTACGTAATGGCGAAATACCTGTATCACCACAGGCAATTTTTTGACAAGCGTGCGATCAGCACATACTCTGTTCAGGAAAAGAATTCTAAGTTGGTGGAGACACTTCGTGAACATAAAAGAGAAATACTGGTAAATTTTTTCCCTAATAGGCAAAGTGTAAAAAAAAGGTTAAGTATTTGGTTTCAGGGAAAAATAACGCTTTATTTAAATGTAACCAAAAAATCAAAGACCTTGATATTGCTGCCCAAGTTGAGCAGTTGCTTTGACAAAATCATTTTACAAGACAAGAGTGCAGCTGCCAACACTGCCAAGAGCACTAAAACAGCGCTTGGAAAAAAACATTACTTTGCAATGCCTGGTCCAAGTAGAAACTCCAACATTTCGAACTAATGATTAAAATGTGAGATTTGTCCAAGGGTAAACAATCGAAAAACATCAATTTTTTATAGTGATCCCACAAAAAATATTTGTGATACTTGTTGTGATTAAAACTTAATTTTTTTTTGAAGATTTGCATTAGTAGAAAACGATGCTATTTACTTAATATTTTTACGTTTTTAGGGTTTTGTAAAATAATTTTACAAAACTCTACTAGTTTCGCGACCAGTCTGTCCGTCTGTCCGTCCGTCCGTCCGTGTGTCACAGCAGTTTTTCTCGGAAACTACTTAAGCTAGAAACATCAAATGTGTGTAGGTGTAAAGTGGTGATCTCTTCAAAGTTCCATCATAAAAAATTGTTTAAAGGTATTTAAGGGGGGTCTCCCCATATAGGAGAGTGACCCCCCGAAAAAAAAATTTCATTGAAGGTAGCCGATATGTACATCAAATGAAAGGTCTTGATGAGAACTTTTCAAAACAGGTCTTAGTTTGGCAAAATTTGTTTCAAGGGGCGCACAGGGAGGGGAAATACACAAAAAATTTGTGTCCCCCCCCTCGCGATTGGACACCTATGATCCGAAAAATCTGAAAAAAATCAGGAATGTAAGCCTTGGTGTGTACAACAACAACAAATACGTTAGAAGTCGCAATTCACTCAACTTTGTTAGTAATAGTATGATTTATCGATTTTATGTTTTCTTGAATAAAATCTTAACGGTACCCTTAAATTCAATGAAATTCAGTATGTAGATGTCTATTTATAAGATTGATCTATCCTGAAAGTTTCATAAAGATTGAATCATATTTAGCGATGTTATAGCGGTTTGAATTTTCCTGTATTACTATGGAATAATATGCGCTGCATTTATTACTATGGCAACATATGGCTATGGAACAACATGCGCTTTTTACCGACTCAGACACTACAGTTTTGCTAGGATTTGCATGAAAATTTCAGGAATGATAGGTGTCCTGTATATCTCTGAGAATCGGTTCAGCTAGTGGTATCAGTAATCGTGAAACAAAATAGTGGCTGTTTTAAATGCGAAGATTGAATAATTTTGAGTTATTTTTTCCCAACTTCAACGTTTAAGGTGCATGCTTTGAACACTTGATTCAATTTAATGAATGACTCAAGATGAGTACCTACAATTAATGCTCAGAAGTGAAACAATCAAGGAGGTGGGAGAAAGCTCCTAGCAAAAGGGTTTTGTAACCATTCTAGGATTCGAAAAAATTGGCCATGAATCGATGATAACAGTACAGGAGAGTGGCCCCTGAAAAAACAAATTCATCAAACGTAGCCGATATGAGTTTGAAATGAAAGTTTTCATGGGAGCTTTTCAAAACAGTTGTTAAACTGTCAGTTTTTGCTTCAGTGGGGGCACAGGGAGGAAATACATGAAAAATGTGTTTCCTCCGTCGCGGATGGATATCTGAAATAATTATCAAGGAAGGTATTTATGAGTATAAAAATACCAAAAACCTCAGAAGACGAAATTCGTTCAACTTTGTTAATAATTACTGTTATCAGTCCTTTGTAAAGTTGAATAAAGTTCAGTTTCAGAAAAAAAGTAATTTTACGATTACTATCATCAATAATTGAAGGATTTTTCAAAGATATGCATGATATTTATTCTTCTTGAATTTTTCATGGAAATCTTTACGGGACCTTAATGTCTGAGTCGATTGGAAACACAAATCATTTTGTTGTTGTTGTTGCAATGCAGGAAAATTGTAGCCACTGTAATTTTATTAAATACATACTTGATTCTCTTAAATTGTCAAAGTTCAGTTTTATAATTAGCCATCTGGATATCAAATTTGATTGGATTTATAGGTACCCTTGCGGTTTTATTCAAAAAAATGTAAAACTGATACATCATACTATTGTTTGAAAAGTTTTTCGAGTTTTGATTTCTGAGGTATTCGTCATTATTGTAATCATGGAGAGCAATCTCTATGATTTTTAAAGGTTTTTCGGTCAAAAGGTTTCCAATTGCTAGAGGGGATACAATTTTTTCGTGTTCTTTCACTTCCCCTGCGTACTTCATTATCGATATTGCTGAGTTGACCTCATCAAGGCATTTCATTTTATATCCTACTCAACAATCTTCGGTGAAAAAATTATTGATGGGTGGCGCCCTTAAAAGCCTTTGAAATTTCGTTAACCAGAATTTTCTGAGCTGTTCACAATAACTGTAGCTTCTCTAGTTCCTGAGGAAACTTGTTTTGAAAGACGGACGGACGGGCAGAGAGACAGGTACCAATTTTAATAGGGTATTATAAAAAATTTATTATTACATAATCGTAAAAAATACAATGCATTCCACTCCTTAGTGAGTAAAATAACGCAATGGAGTAATTGACCCTTTCTATTATTTTTGCGCTACACTATAACCATATCGCCGAAATTTCTCAATCTCTAGCGCGACAAAAAGCAATAAATTTTAGATTAGAACATTGTTTCACTCAGCCGTTAAGTATTTTGAACTTGCTTTCAAGCATAGTCTCCACATTTTCTTTACTCCCTTAGCTATAAACACACCCCATCAACTAGCTACACAATCCATGTACGAGTACACCAAGCCTTTATGATAAAACATTACATTTTTTCGGGTGTGATTTTTGTGTGTTGCTCTCTGCTTTTGCAGGCTAGACATCATACACAAAAACATATACAAAAATTATTCCAATCTATAAAGATAAGTATACATTTATAGGGAATCCTTTTTGGCAGTGATTCTATTTTTCCAGACAAAACAGGAAAAAAAACAATTCAAATAAGGCACCCTTTACGGTTTGGAAATGTGAAAAATGTTTCATAGTAAATTGGCAAAGCTCTAAAAAACGGGTCGACGATGGCGACAGTAAATGTTAAAGGATGAGAGGATTTAGTCTTATGAATGCTTCGTTAGTCTTGCGTGCTAAATTGAAATTAAAAATTTGTGTCACTACGTATTTGTTTTTGTGTTGATTCGGAAATTAGATGTTTCTTAAGAATTTTCTTGGATGTGAAGTAGAGCTTAAATCCTTTGCTTTTAATTTAAAGAGTAGTTCGCGTGAATGCAAAAACTTCGAAAGTGTTTCTCTGTACTGCTTAGTCATTGCTTTATTTCCAAGAATATTTACAATTTTCAGCGCGGATGTACGCTTTTGTATAGCTGTAGATGTGTTTGATGTGGTAACAGCTGTAGGTTTCCCTTGAATTTGAATTTCAGTGCTAGTTTGAGGGAGCTGATGATGTATATGTACATATACTTTTTGGTTGCTTTGTAATGTAGAAGAATTTTTTTGAAGTAATTAAAAAATTACGTGAATATAATTTAATACTGAAAGAGTGAATAATTGTAGGAGTTTAAATAAAGTTGGAAATTCCGTCAAATATTGAAAAATATAGAAATAATTTCGGAAAAATGTATATCCTATTCACATTTCATGTATATAATGCAGCATTTTAATGGTTCTTGTGATATTTATTTTGCAAGTGAACCATTTAAAGTTAGAAGATGGAATTGAAACTGAATACTTATTCGATATTTTGTATGATGTGACTGGTCATCCGTAATCGTTGCAGACTATTTTATGATACCATTTTTTTTTCAATGTGAAGATCATAATCCAGCACTCTTAGCAAGAAATGTAATCAGCAACGACATACTAACTATTGTAGAATGTGCTTGATCTACTTTCATTAGTTAGCTTTAAAAAAGTAGCACGTCAATAATAGTGTTACTACTTCATTCTCCAAGATAAGCAAATTCAATTCTAACTTAGCTTAAGAGTTTTTCTGGCTTCAAAATTTTAAAAAAAGATAATTTTTTATAACAAAAAACATTTTTTTTTGAAAATATACAAGTATATTAATTACAATTTGAAAAGTATAACATTTTTTCAAATTTTCTAGTCATAATTTTTAGACCACACAAATTCAAAATATAAACAGTGAAAATCGGCGATTTTCATAGTTTTAGCTGTTTGGATTGTCGACAAAAAGAAACAGAAACGGTATACCGCATGAATTCGAATGAATTATTTTTATCAAAAAATTATAAAATGGCAGACGTGTTCATCTTGTCGCTTAAATCCTAATGCATGCAACAATCATAGGTGATCGAATCAAATCAAGAAACAGGTCGAATCAAATCAAGAAACAGGTCAAAGACGATTTTATTGAAGAAAATATGAAATTCGAAGATCATACTATTATTAACAAAGTTGAACGAATTTCGACTTTTGATGTTTTTGGTATTGTTGCACTCATAAATATCTCCCTTGGTAATTATTTCAGATGTCCATCCGCGACGGAGGAAACACAATTTTCATGTATTTCCCCCCTTTGCCCCACTGAAGCAAAAACTGACTGTTTAAGAACTGTTTTGAAAAGCTCCCATGAAAACTTTCATTTCATACTCATATCGGCTACGTTTTTTTTTGTACAGTTATCATCGATTCATGGCCAATTTTTTCGAATCCTAGAATGGTTACAAAACCCTTTTGCTAGGAGCTCTCTCCCACCTCCTTGACTTGTTTCACTTATGAGCATTAATTGTAGGTACTCATCTTCAGTCATTCATTAAATTGAATCAAGTGTCCAAAGTATGCACCTTAAACGTTGACGTTGGGAAAAAATAACTCAAAATTATTCAATCTTCGCTTTCAAAACAGTCACTATTTTGCTTCACGATTACTGATACGACTAGCTGAACTGATTCTCAAAGATATACATGACACCTATCATTCGTGAAATTTTCATGCAAATCCTAGCAAAACTGTAGTGTCTGAGTCAGTTAAAAGCGCATGTTGTTCCATAGCCATATGTTGCCATAGTAATACATGCAGCGCATATTGTTCCATAGTAATACAGGAAAATTCAAACCGCTATAACTTCGCTAAATATCTATCTTTATGAAACTTTTAGGATAGATTAATCTTATGAATAGACATCTAAATACTGAATTTCATTGAGTTTAAGGGTACCGTTAAGATTTTATTCAAGAAAACATAAAATGGATAAATCATACTATTACTAACAAAGTTGAGTGACACAAATTTTTCGTGTATTTCCCCTCCCTTTGCGCCCCGTGAAGTAAATTTTGCCAAACTAAGACCTGTTTTGAAAAGTTCTCATTAAAACCTTTCAGTTGATACCCATATCGGCTACCTTCAATGAAATTTTTTTTGAGGGGTCACTCTCCTAGATGAGGAGACCCCCCTTAAACACCTTATAATATTTTTTTTTAGTTGAACTTTAAAGAGATCTCCACTTTACACCTGCACACAAAATTTTATGTTTCTAGCTTAAGTAGTTTCCTAGAAAAACTGCTGTGACACACGGACGGACGGACGGACAGACTGACAGACTGGTCGCAAAACTAGTAGAGTTTTGTAAAATTATTTTACAAAACCCTAAAAATCAGAGCGATCGGTCAAATAGTTTTCAGAAGGCTTGGGACGAGCTAGGAACAAGTTTTTCGCAAATGGCTCACAATATAACTGCAAAAAAATTGTTTGAATTCGAATACCACTTTTAAAACATGTTTCTAAAACAAATTTTTGTAAAAAAGGCAAGATCTGAAACGAGAAAGACCCCTTAAGTGATTCAATAAAAGTGTGTAGTTATTCAAGATCAATTTGAATGGTAAATATGAATGACTGTTTCGTGATAGGGAAGAGGTCACATATTAAGGAGCAGCAACAAAACTGCAATACTCATTATTTAAGAAAAAAATTGGCAGTCGCGCTTATAAAAAGTATAAAGTTGCGTTTATAGGTTTTGAAATAGGGCATAAATTTAGGTGATTTACCTAAGCATCTATTTGGCAAGATCTCAAAGTTTTTTGCAACCCAAACATGCCTCAAAAGTTGTTTGGTATTTTAGAGACTTTTTTATTACTTTTGCACAAAATCTTCCTCCGAATATTTGAAGGCAAAACAATCGGTATAAAAATAAGGTCACAATGCATCGTACTTGCTGTAGCAGAAACTGGCAAATCAATTTTTAAGGGGTTTTGTACTAAAATACAAAACCCTATTGCAATCACGACCTGTGTCCGTCTGTCCGTCCGTCCGTCTGTATGTCACAGCACTTTTTCTCCGAAACTATGGAGGCTACAGCCATGAAACTTTGTGGAAAGGTCAGAAGTGGTGACTTCTTGAAAGTTCAAGGGTGAAAAATTTTTTCAAAGGGGTTTAAGGGGGGTCTCCCCATATAGGGAGTTGACCCCTCAACAAAATTTTTCACCATTGGTAGTCGAGTAGGGTGTCATTGGAATCAATGAGATCTTTTCAAAACAGGTCTTAAAATTGCCTTATGAGTACCGAGGGGGGCAGGGGAAGGGGGAATGTACGAACTTTTCGCGTACCCCCCTCGCGATTGGACACGTTCCATCCGAAAAATCTGAAAAAAGTCATGAATGTAGGCCTTCATGAGTACAACAACAACAAATACATGAGAAGTCGAAATTCACTCAACTTTGTTAGTAATAGTATGATTAATCGATTTTATGTTTTCTTGAATAAAATCTAAATGGTACCCTTAAATTCAATAAAATTTAGCAAACAGATGACTATTTATAAGATTGATCTTCTGAAAGTTTCTTCTGAAAGTTTCATAAAGATCAAATAGTATTTAACGAAGTTATAGCGATTTGAATTTTCCTGTATTACTATGGAACAATGTGCCCTGTATTACTATGGAAACATATGGCTATGGAGCCATATGCGCTTTTTACCGACTTAAACACTACAGCTTTGCTAGGATTTGCATGAAAATTTCAGGAATGATAGGTATCATGAGGATGAGTAAACAAGTCGAAGAGGCAGGAGAGAGCTCCTAGCAAAAGGGCTTTGTAGCCATTCTAGGATTCGAAAAAATAAGCCATGAATCGATGCTTACAGTACAGAGGAGTGGCCCCTGAGAAAAATTTCATGAAAGGTAGCCGATATGAGTATCAAATGAAAGTTCTCTATGAGAGCTTTTCAAAACAGTTCTTAATCTGCGAGTTTTTACTTCAGTGGGTGCACAGGGGGGGGGGAATAAATGAAAAATGTGTTTCCTCCCTCGCGAATGGACAACCGTGATCTAAAAAAATCTGAAAAAATTATCAAGCGAGATATTTATGGGTATAACTTTAACAAATACCTCAGAAGTCAAAATTCTTTCAACTTAGTTAATAATAGTATGATCCTCGAACATGACGTGTTTCTTAATTTTATTCGTTGCTGGTTACGGCATTTTGTATGTTGAGTACAAAACCCTTCTGACATGAGCATAGGTCTGTCTACCAAACTTGTTTATTTTCCTACAACACTGATGCAGCAAAAGGACAAATACCTTAATCAGGATTTGTGAGATAAGATCAGCAAGAGCAGATGGGAAAAACTAAACGAACGCTTCTCCGACGCTTTTCTTAGCACTACAGCCACTCTCGGGCCTTCGCTTCCTGCAAAGACCGCCTCCAACTATCTCGGTCCATTGACCGCGTCCTCCAATTTCGAAATCCGAGCAGCGATGAACTGTCTTCGTCGGCGGAGTCAAACCAGCGCTTCCTTGGTTTCCCCACTAGTCTGCAGCCTGCAGTCCTCCCAACGAATACCTTTTTGAGTATCCGTTGTTCGTCCTTACGATTCATGTGTTCAGCCCATTGCAGCTTTCCTAGTCTGATAATCGTTGAAACTTTCGGTTCATCAAAAATTTCATACAGCCCATGGTTGTACCGAATTCATCATTGGTTCCCGTCTAGCTTCACTCCCATTATACGCCTCAGAACCCATCGCTCAAAGGCCTCCAATATATTTTCAAATGATTGGGTTAGGGTCCATGTATCACACCCATAGCACAACACAGGCCGTATCGCAGATTTGTATACTTGCAGCTTTGTTTTCCTGTATATGCAGCTAGTCTTCCAAATTGTCAAAACTGAATAAAATATTTAATTTGTGAGCTGTATTCTGTAATGATTTTTCAACGATCGTAAAATGAGATTTCCCAAGGAAATCTAATTCGACCTCTCATCGGTTATTTAGACGTGAAGTCGGAGTCATGCCAACGAATGGTACCCAATTGGTCAACCAGTCCGTGCACTTGTAATCAATTTCGCGGTGGCTGCTTGTCGGCCAGCTAGTTCGGAAATGATTTCGGTCGGAGATCTTTTAAATGGATAATGCTCGATTACAGTAATTCAGCCACCATTATGTGCCCATTTCAAACGCGTCTAAAATACAACGGAAAAGAAACCTATCTCTACTTTATTCCGTATTTACCTTTAACTCAGTCAAATAACAACAAAACTTGGTCTAATTGCGCGTTCTCGAATTTTTTTTTACCGACGCGGTACCGAAAAATATACTACTTTAATGCAAACTTCAAAATATCCTACTCTTATTTAAAAAACGTCAAAACAAACTATGGTACTGCGTACCGAAACCGAACCGGGAGAAGATGATGTTCAGAGGACCATGAGTGAACCTTGCGGTAGGTCACTTCGAGCCCCACCTTGCTCAATGGCATACCTACTACTAACTACTGGAAGGAAAGATCATGGTTTTTTAGCTATGCATTATAATTTTATTCATTACATGGAAAAATGATTCTTACTTCTTGAACATTCTTCTGGTTGAAATAAGACTTATGATTTTTTTAATGTGATTTATAATTCTGAGAAAAATGTTCTTACATGAAATAAAGATATGACATTAAGTTAATACTCAGACATGGAATATGAATGTAAAAAAACCGTTTTCGCGTTCAATTCCTTTAATTATACAGTTTCATCTGGCATAAACTTCCTTCAAAAATGCAAGTATGAACACGAATCTTGTTTTTTTACCGTTTAAAGTACTTTGTTCAGCAGTTCCTATCGATTCTTATCTATTCTTTACCGTCTTATCTCTGATATACATTTATCAATCACAACGAGCAGTCCTGTACTGTCCTACTATAAATGTTTGTTATCCTAACGAATCTGTGTAAGTACACTTTCATTCCTTTATAACAACTATCACTATAAGCGTGTTAGGTTTAGAGAAAATACGTTGACCTTACTAAAAAAAAAACAGTGCACTGAAATAAATAATCTGGATATTTTCAAAATTTGGAATTCTAGCCTAATTTCTTTGTTAAGCCGATTGGATTGAACTTGGTTTATGTTGACCTAAACTTTTCATTGGTTATTAGTCCTGCAATCTTACCAACATTGACTGACTGATGCGTTTCATCAATAGGAAATTAATTCTTAACCCAAACTTAATAAACGATTGAACAATCTTGATTTATAAATAATTCACCAACATTCAAAAACTTCAAATAATTAAGAACTATAAAAAAAATTGCGAAATAATGACCATGTAATAAACAATGCTTGATGCAGGTATTTGAAATAGAAAAAACAATTGAATTCATTAGTTCTTAAACTGTCAAATATCATTATGATAATTATTAACAGGAAGTTTTCTTATTTTGAATAATCTCAAAATTAAAAATAATTTTTAATAAGTTACTTGAATAGATATTAAAAAATCGAAAAATTGTCTGGTTCCTTCTAAGTTAGAAGTAGTTCTTCCATTTATCCAATGAAACTGAATTATTCGTAAGAATTATTACTTTCTTCTAGACATACCTTCCTAATTCTGGCACGTCAGCGTTTACCAACATTTCCCGTTTCGTTTAAAGTTAAATTTTTTTGCTGATGCAGGGGATAACGACAGACGTCGGCGCCAATTCACTTAATTGACTATACTTAGAAAAGTTCTATATAACTTTCTCTTTAAATTTAAGAAAAATTCTCAACACAAAACTGTTACAGACGCAGCACGTACCTTATTTGTTTGCAGAGAATGCCTCCTTTTCCTCCTCGGTACACGGCAATTTTCCTCAAACTTTGGTTTTTTCTAGTTTCCTTGCAGTCGTTACGTACAGTTGGATCCGCGCGACACAAAGCATGCAAAACACCCAAAATCGCACGCAAGCAGACAAGTGAGCAAGCAAACTTTTCTTTTAAGGGGGGCACACAAACGGTAGTTCCGTCTGTGTCAAATAACCAAAAATTGATGTGACTGCGTGCATGAAAAGTGAATTATTGTATATTCCTTGGGTAGGTATAGTTCTTCCTCTTTGTGACAATCAGCAGAATTCACGCCTTTTCGACCTTGTCAATGCAATTTTTTTCGCGTCCAACGTCGATTAGCTTGCGGATGTGCACAGTCAAATGGTTGCTTGTACGATTCACATTCCCGGCTGCTACTCACAATATTACGATTAAAATGCGCGCGATTGATAAATTGTTGCGGAGGACCATGAAAATATTCGTAATAACCATGGAAAATTTATTTGTAACTATTTCAATAATTAAATACCTTTATATGGAGGTGTCTCTTGTAACTTTCATGTCATAACTGGCCGGAACGATAAAAGTAAAACATGTGAGTTGCCTCGGTGCTTTTATCCAAGTTTGGCTTGTAGCAAGGCGATTTGTCGCCAAACAAAGACTTTTCGTGTAATTACCGTGAATTGTGAACGCCGATACTTGTAAACAAATTTATCTACGGAACACGAGCACTGATGCGGTGATGCACTCCAAATTGTTCGAACCAAACCCAAGAAAAAACTTCTTTTGTTTTTTCTCTTTTGACATTTCCATGTCTAAGCACTCTTCGTTTCCCAAAATCGTAGGGTCCACACAACATGTTGGTATGAGTAAATATTCTTTAAGAATCAGAACTCATTCCATTCCCTCATAGGGCGTACATTACAATTCTTTGGCGTTTTCGTTATTTTCGCGCCTAAACGCACAACTTTGCCAACATTTTCAATACTAATACGCCAAATGTGATGTTTTGGGTATTTGAGGTATTTTCCTCGACTGCACCATAAGCGTTGTCTTATTTTCATTGATTTGTAGCCCTACTAGTTTTGCTTCACTGTCGAGTTTCAGGAAAAGTCCTTTGGTAGTTGTTAATGACAGTTACAGAATGTTGATGTCGTCCGCATAGGCTACTACTTGGCTCGAATTGTATAGTAGTGTACCTCGCGTATCGACAGATAGCTTCCTTATGACGTACTCCAGAGCCAAACCGAATAGCTACGAGGCCAGCCCATCTCCCTGCTTTAGTCTGATATTTGTGTCAAATGTATCGTCGAGTTGGTTATCGATGCGGACTTGGGAGGTCGTCGACATCATTTTCATTTTGGTAAGACGGACTAATTTGGCTGGGATGCCAAAACCAAGCATTATTTGGTACAGTACGTAACGATCAATACTGTCGTATACTTGTTCAAAATCAACGAAAATTTGCTGTACATCTATGTTGAACTCCCAGCACTTTCTAAGTACCTGGTTGACTATGAACAATTGGTTTATCGTCGATCTACCTACTCGAAAGCCACTCTTATACTCCCCAATAATACTGTTGGCGTATGATCCGATATTATTTTCTAAGATTTTCGAAAATGTTTTGTACGCCGTACAAACCAGTGATATGCCACTATAATTTTCGCACTATAGCTATTCACCTTTTTTGTGGATGGGGAATGTAATTAATTAGCTCCACTCTTTCGGCATATGTTTTTGTTGCCAAATGTGTTGGATGACTTTGTGAATAGCTTTTAGAAAACTGCTGCCACCATATTTGATGAGCTCCATTGAAATCTCATTGATGCCCGGCGCTTTGTTATTATTATGGAACCAACTTCATACAGATTTGGTGGGTCAATGAGAGCTCTCCGCAGACATCTAAAGGCTCCAATGATCTGGAACTGTACGGAGAGTTAAGGAGGTTCTTAAAATATGATGCCCATCTTTCCATAATCTTGGTTTCATCCGCGATGGTATTGCCGATGTCATCATGACAGAGCGTGGTTTGGGCTGATAACCACGTTTCAGGCTTTTCACTACTTTGTATGCTTGCTTTGTGTTATTGCACGCTAAAGTTACATCTATACTTCTAAATTGGTCGTCATAGTATTTTCTTTTCTTAATGCTAATTATCTTATTCGCTACTCTTCTGAGATTTTTATAGCGTTCTCTCTTCGCCCAGTTTTTCTACCTACGTGTTCTTTGTACGCCTGATTCTTTTTGTCTAACGCATTCTGGCATTCAACATTGAACCAATCATTCCTCTTGCACCGGGCTTGATATCTGATCGTGTGTTCTGCCACGGTCTTAATAGCCACTTTCACTTCCACCGAGAGCTCGTTGCTCGTGTTTAACGATGCGTCTGATAAGATGGGAGCCAGCTGGTTGTCGAGGGTCTCCGTGAAATTTTTGGCCACAGATGCCGTTTCGAGCCTTTCAATGATGTTTTGGTCTTCGCCGAGTATGCCTTTGACATAGAACATCGATAGATTTGTTTGATCAAGTAATGATCTGAGTTGCAATAGGCTCCTCGGTATGTACGGACGTCAAGTATGCTCGAGGCCTAACGTTGTTGGATCAGAACATGATCGATCTGGTTTTGTGTGTTGCCATCCGGTGAAACCTAAGTCATTTTATGAATGCCATGATGTGGGAAGCAAGTCAAACCTATCACTAGATTTCTGCTACATGCAAAATCAATCAGGCGCTGGCCGCTGTCATTTGTTTCATCGTGGAGGCTATATCCTCAAGTTGTTCCCCGAAGAGATAGCTCATTGCCAACTATAGCGTTGAAATCACCCAGAATTAGTTTTGTGTCGTTTGTAGGCAATGAGTCGACCAGTCTTTCCTGGGGATTTTAAAACGTTTCCTTCGTTTCATCGTACTTTTCTTCGGTCAGGGCATGAACAATGATTAGCCAGATTTTGAAGAATTTCGCTTTTATACGGATCACGCACAACCGTTCATTGACTGCATTAAAATCAATAACGTGCGATTTGAACTTCCTATCCACAATGAAGGCCACTCTGAATTCACGTTTTCTCGTAGGCTTCCCACTTTCGAATATTGCGTGCAATCTCATGTCTTGAATGTCGTTTCCACTTCAATTTGTTTCCTGGATTACCAGTATTTTTAATTGATATTGACTGGCCTGTTGTAAAAGGTCCTTAATAGTGCCAGGGTAATTGAGTGATCTGACATTCCAGGATCCAACACCATAGTCCTTTTTTCGTTTGCTAGGTTGCTGCCGTGATTCCAATTCATTCCGAGCATCTGCAGGTTTCGAAACATTTTAAGGTTTTCCATGGACGGGGAGTTAGCCCGTCGCCCAACCTCCATTCCGACGGCATGGTTATAAAGTCAATTCCGTTGTCAGGTGCGGAAGCTTCGCATGCACTCTCTGACCTCCCCACAAAGGAGGTGTAAGTAGGATTTAGTAGCGGAGCTGTAGATATATTTACAGATATAAGCATTTCTTGGCATTTAATGTCCCATTATTGGAGAACCAATTAACCCAATGTGCGACCCCGAGAGCATTTACTACCATTTAATTGGGGGTTTTGGGATGAGTAATCATGGAAGCTGTGCGTTGGAGACATAAGGGGCTCCCTCCTGCTTTCTCAAACGGGCTTGGGTCCGTTTAGGGCGGAGTTTCTTTCGACTTTACCAAGGAAGAAAATTCATCGCATACCAATTCCAAATCTGAGTATGTCGTGAAAATATTAGAATATTTGCAGAATGCACAGGTGGAAAAGAAAATATGGTGCTGCGAATTTTTACAGAATGTGAGTTAGTCGTAGAGATTATTCATATTGCTTCTCAAGTAAAAACTTCAGTGACCCTACTAAAATTACATCCTGTCTGTCCGTCACAAATTATGAAGCTAAAAAAATAAGATTTCGTAAGTAGCTGTAAAGTGGTGTCCTCTTCAAAGTTTCGCTAAAACATTTATAAGGTGTTCAAGGGAGGTCCTCTCAAATAGAGGGAATCGCCTCTGAAAAAAAAATTTCATCAAATGTAGGTAATATGGGTATCTAATGAAAGATCTTAAAATGACATGTTTTGCTATAAAGAGTGCAAGGGAAGGGTAAACGTACGAAAATTTTGTGTTCCTTTGACCTGAAAAATCTGAAAAAAATCACTGAGGTAAGGGAACAAGGGAAACAAATACCTTAGAAGTCGAAATTCAACCAATTTTTTAATAATAGTACAATTTATAAATTTGACATTTTTGCCTATAAAATTAAAATGGAACCATAAAATTCCCCAAAAGCTATAATGTAAGTTTTTTGATAACAATTATATGTGTCCGGAAAATTTCATAATAATCAAACTATAAGCCGCTAAGTTACAGCCGATTGAATATTTAACAATTACAACAACATTAATACGTAATACTAGGGAGATGCACATTTGCGACGGACCTAGACACTGCAAATATGTAGGAATTTTGATAAAAATTTTTGATGTGGTTTAAAATATTGATGTGCTATCATGATATTCAAGCAAGAAGGTCGAAGTGTTTAAGCTATGCTTGACATAATGCAGCCATTCCGCGGTGTTTGAAATGAATGACAGTTCATTTATATTAAATTTTTAGGGTTTTGTAAAATTATTTTACAAGACCCTACTAAAATCGCGACCTATCTATCCGTCCGTCCGTCCGAGTGTCATTAATTTTTCTCGCAATCTACTTAAGCTAGATACATCAAATTTTGTATATAGGTCTAAAGTCGTACTCTTTTTGAAGTTCAACTACAAAAAATATTTATAAGGTGTTTAAGGGAGTCTCCCCATATAGGGGAGTAGCGCCTGAAAAAAAGTCATCAAAGTTAGCCGATATGGACATCAACTGAAAGGACTTGATAAGAGCCTTTAAAAACAGGTCTTGACCTGACATTTTTTGCTTCAAGGGGCGCACAGGGAGAGCAAAAGCAATAAACATTTGTGTCCCTCACCCCTTGCAATTGGATTCCTGGGATCTGAAAAATCTAAAAAAAATTATGGAGGTGGACGTTTATGAGCACAACCACAACAAATACCTTAGGAGTCGAAATTCACTCAACTCTGTCAGTAATAGTATGATCTTCGCATTTCACATTTCCGAACAAATCGTGTAGGTTCCCTTAAACTCAACGAAATTCCATATTGAAGTAGTTTTACAAAAAGTCCTCATACTTTGTAAGTTTGATGAAAATCGAATGATATACACGGAAGCTTTAGCCATTTGAAATTTCTTCAATTACAACAGCAATAACACACGATTCTGGTATTTTATGGACTTTCCACCGAATCATAGACTGTAGTTTTGATTTGATCTTCTTGAAATTTTCAAATAAGATCGATTGTATAAATGTTTTGGGAATTCATGATTTGAGTAATTTTTATTATTTTGGAACAAAATGGCGACCGTTGCAAATAGAGAAATAATGGACCTTCTTCTAAACGTGCGCATCTCTTGACATGTTTCTTTGTTGCTGGTGACTGCATTTCGGAGAAGTTTATTTATTCATTGATTTATTTATTTCTATTTAACAGAAAAAAATTACAATAACAAAATAGATAAAATAATAGTACAGCAAAATGAATTAAATAATAGCACATCATGCAAAAAGCAAGATATAAGTAATAAAAGATGCAAAAAACGGGAAAAAATAAATAAGAAAAATTACTGAGAGCTAAGAAGAAGACAGTTGACAAATTTTTTATAAACTAAATACAAAAGGGTGAAGGGCCCAACCTGAAGGTCATCATGGTTACGAGGTAATCTGAGCAAGGGTGAGTGAAAATACACCAAACTACGTGCAAATGGAACATCAAAGATATTCGACTATTTTGTACGACGCATAACGCACCTCCCAGGAACCTGGTTGATAAGGCGAGTATCGAGCAAACCATGGCAAAGCCTGTAAAGGAAACATTCATCAAGGTAGAGTCGACGCATTTCCAGCGAAGGATTATTGAGAGTAGCTAAGCGTAACTCATAAAAAACGTAGGGAATCTGGAATTTCAAGAAGTCGATCCTGGTAAATCTTTTTTGTACAGCTTCTAGCCTAAACTTCAAACACTTCAAATGAGTTGACCAAACTGGCGAACAGTACTCAAGGATGGGACGAAACAAGCAAGAATATAATTTCACACACGATAAATGATTGGAAAAATGCAGGAATTTCTTAAGATCAAGCCAGAAATGCGAGAGGCTTTAGAAATAATTTCAAAAATATGAACATTGAACTTTAATTTAGAGTCGAAAGTGACACCCAAGTCCCTGAAGTGTGTCGCTGTACATAGGTACGAATTATTTAACGTAAATTGAAAGCCAATAGGGCAAGAGTTAGTAGCAAATGAAAGATGGATGCACTTAGAAACATTAAATGTAAGTTGGTTGTAAGAACTCCAAGATAAAATTGCATTCAAATCGTCTTGAAGCAAAGCACAGTCATCGATTGACGACACTACTTTGAAAAGTTTGACGTCATCTGCATAAAGAAGGCAGGAGGAGTTGATGACAACGGATACTAAGTCATTTATAAACAGAGTGAACAATAGTGGGCCCAGAATGGACCCTTGAGGAACACCAGAAGACGGATGGAAGGGAGTAGAAAAGCAGCCTTGGAAAGAGACCTGACTGACACGATTGGATAAGTAAGAGGATAACCTGTAGTGAATATAGATGTTCAAGATGTCCGTGAAGGACTGCAGCGATGTTCTGCTGCCTCGGCAGAGGAAGATGTTGGTTCCTGCCGAGAATGCCCTCGTCCGGAGACGCGTGAATGCGCTGGCAGGCTAGCATTGCGGTGTCGTGGGGCGGGTTCGTTTCCCCGGCACGAGGACTCACTACAAAACATTTCGCATTCACGAATTGCTTGCAGAGTTCGAGAGGACGACCGAAGTCGCAAATCAGTAAATAACCTCCACGAAGGAATTACGACTTGTTGCGAGAACAAGTGCAACCTGACAAGAAAGACTAATTTGGGGTTGACCTCGTCTTTACCCAAAGACATTCCGGGCCCACAAATGAAAGAGGGGCAACCGGGTGGTGGTGGAGCCCCTTCATGCCCACCCAACCGGAATAAATCCAATGTTAAATCGTTGAAGTGGCCAGGTATTCCTCTTCTGAGTGGAAAACTCATACAACTTGAATTGTATGAACTTTCCCATCAGAAGGGGAGTACCCCGGTGACCAATTTATGTCATAGAATTATACAATGGAATTGCATAACTTTATGCCATAAAAAGGCACTTGGCTTGGGCCACTCAACCCATCAAGTCTCCTGAAACAGAAAAATTTTTAAGTACCCGGTGGCTGGCTCATATTTTGAGGCGGAAGCCTGCCACCGTACCGGGTCCTATACCCGGTCAGAAATGGAGGAAAGGAAAGACCCTCGGGTACGTTAATACTTCATTTGTTTTTTATTTCAAATATGAACCCATAAATTCTTCAATTTTTACAATTATTGATGTATTTCAAAAAAAGAAAATCTAACGCAAGAAAAATTTTTAAATTGACTTCTGAGTGGATAAATTTTAAATTGACTTCTGAGTGGATAAATTTTAAATTGACTTCTGAGTGGATTAATTTTAAATTGACTTCTGAGTGGATTAATTTTAAATTGACTTCTGAGTGGATTAATTTTAAATTGACTTCTGAGTGGATTAATTTTAAATTGACTTCTGAGTGGATTAATTTAGAAGAAAAAAACAAGAATTTAAACGCCAATATAAAACGTATACGAAAAAAATGTAAAAAAATAGATATAAATAACAAAATTAAGGGCACTCACCCGCATGGTCCTCCGAGCGCTCGACGACGATGCCGATGTCCCTCTAAAACTCCACTAGAAGGGAAAAATTTTTGTAAAATTTTCAACAGATTGCACAGGTTAAAGCCAAAAATGTTTATTCCAATTAACATTCTACTATTATGTATAAGTCTCCTTAGAATTGTGCGCCACTACGTATTGCAGTTCGAAGCACTTTCGTTTTGTTGCCATTGAAGATGCGACACACATTCCTCTTTGCATTCCTTTGCAACTTCTTGCAATTAATAAGAGGAAGCACAATCATGAGAAGTTCCATAAATCCATTCCAAATTAGTTTCCTTGTGATATGAGTATAGCCAACATCACTTCTCCTGTTACTATGCAACGTAATATAGTCCAACCCAAGTAGAAAATCTATCAATGTGAGTTTCTTTCCTGACTTGGCTTGGCAAACATACCGCAGCGATCGGTTCGCGGATTGGGCATAAAATCTTCTCTAATAACCAAAATACGAATGACTATAATTGGCCGAAAACAAGGGAACACCATTCACAAAAACTCCCAAAATGCACAATTCGAAATGTCTACGAGAGTGCACCGAATCACTTGTTCAGGATGATTTCATGGCAGAGCGGACAGCATTAATCCATGTCCGCAAGCTCCGCCGTCGTCCTGCTTCGAACACTTCCGGGACATAAAGGTGTCCCCGCTCAATCTTCACTATGTCAACGCCAATAAATCACTTTTCCATTCGATAAGACAGCCACAAAGGAAGAAACTCGCGCAAAAGACTCGCAGACTTGCACAATTTCCAAGATTTTTATCTTACAATTCTCCACGTGAACGAGCACTTTTTCGCCGACAAATAGGCTGATTGTAGGCGCGTTAATTACAGTGTGAAATTTCTTGATGAAAAACACGAAACAGTGAACAGAAAACATTCCAAATTCGCGGTAACATCTCGTCAATCTCTCAATCGATTTCGACAGCCATTAGCGGTGATGGATCTCGCCCCCCCTTGATTCAAGCCGTCATTCAAATTCCCGTTGAAACCGGGCGAGGATTGATGGCGAAAGACTCTCTTGGCAACCAGTAATTCTAACGGGTTTTTCTATCACACAACCGCACACAACACCAACACTCCCCAAAAAGTCTGCCCACAGATTTCGATGGGAGACAGCATCCACAAAACTGTTAGCTACCGATAGCAACGTTGACAATTTCGCACATCACAAGCGCCGCCGTTCATAGTAAACACGCTCGCACGCGTTGAGCAATTCGCATTCTTTTCTCGCGACAAGTTAAGAATCTTTTTCAGACGTGAAATTTCGCACATGTTTCACAACTCGACGAGTGAGTCAGTTTTTCATGGGCGTCGCGATGTGATCCCCCTGAAGGTTACTCACAGACCCCTCACAATCTCAGTCCCGCTTGACAATCCTCGCGTCGATCCGTACGTGCTTGCGTTTTCGAAGCAACTCCCCGCTAGACTTTTTCTTTGCGATAACGACCCCATTGCATTATCATTGAATAACTCAAACAATTTCGCACGTACACTATCAAGTGCGATTACATTATTTACAAAATACAATGTGATAACTGTTTTCAATGCGATTCCACTCCCGAACATCTCTGTTTTATTATCTTGGCTCCCCTCCCCGCGAGCGTAGTTTGTCTTCGCCTCTTGCACCCCGTTCGCAGCCAATGCCGCACTTCGTGCAAACAGCCTCGAATTCGTCAAACGACTCTTCCGTCGTCATTCTCGTCGACGCGAAGCTTATCTTAAGCTTACATACAATTGAATAAGAACAATAAATAAAGAATCAACTGACCTGCGAGCTCCGAATGATGCCAATTTGCGGCGTAAAATCGACACACAGATAGCGAGCACTAATTGGGGCTGTGCTACGTACATACATATACGAGTACATTTATTGAAGAGAACTGCTTTCGATGCAAAATGTTGGAAAAATCATGACATTGAGTGAAAAGTGAAGAGGACGAGATTGTATTTCTTTCTGATTTTATTTTTACAAATCCACGAGGTGTTTTTGCTCACACATGTTCATACGCGCACAATGATTTTTCTATGATGATGCTATGACACCACCGATACCACCATCTGCATTGCCTGTGACAGCTACTGGGCCAGAAAACCCAGAAAGTGTTTCTTGGGTAAACAACACTTGTAAGGTATGCCTTCAGGTGCTGTATTTGGTACTGTGGTGTTTTCCACGTCGCCGTAATTTCGTTACTGCTCGCTCGCTCATATGTTTGTTTGCATAACTTCCATAGATTGTAGGCTCAACAAACAAAGTTTCACCAATCATTGCAAGTTGGAATCCGTTCTGCTGTTGCTTTTGTTGTTGTACGGAGAATTTCCCATAACTAATGAAATAAGCTCAAACTTCCGTCGATACTTTTAGTTTCATGCTTTATTCGTTGTTAACATAATATAATTCTTGTGAGCTGATAATGTTCCTGGTAATGTTTGCTGGTGGAATTTATCAGCGGTAATTATGGTTGTATATGTGGAATAATGCTTTCAAACTTTATGTGTATCATTGACTTAACGAAGCTTGTACATAAAAATGTCGATGAGTTGATGATTTAAGTTTAGTCCGAGTTTTAATGAGAACTTTTTCCTGTTCGTTATTCATCAAACTGTCATTGATGCCTGAGACTTACAATTCGGACAATCATCGGGCAAAAAAATTGATTTTAAATTCGAAATAACGCGTACAATCATGGCAAAAGAAAATACAAAACGAGAGGCTAATTCACTAAAACAATTTTGACAAGGCGTTCCTCAGTATATTCTGTAATTTTTTACTACACCGGCATTTGTTGCAAGAACATTCAGGGAAAAATATTTACAAACTAACATGCGCGAGCACTCTTCCAATGCCACCGTTCTTCGCGTGCTTACCGGGTGAAGGTCGTAAGTAGACTCCCTGTTAAATTGAGTTTGGGCTGTGTGCCTGTAGCAGCGCTGGCTTTTAGAGCCATCGTTCTTAGATTACTACAGGGCAGCTAATTTTCTCGTGATCCCAAGGCAATGCGGATTACGAAAAAGGAGCTGAAGGATCTTTCTGTGTCTCACGGGTTGGCTTCGGCGTCGGGACTAGAGATGACGAACAATAAAAGAAGAACACAATTAACAGACGGACGGACTGACTTATGTCTATGTTTGCCTGGGAGTATACAACCTTTGCGCGTTTTTGAAAATATATGCGGACGGACAAACAGACGTGCCCAATTATCTATCGGCGCAGGTCTTTCGCGTGGTATATCCCCACTTCTTTTCCCGATGGATCCGTTATCAAGTAACGGTTAGGTCCCATTACCTTCTTTATGCGGCTTTTCAGGAATCGCCTATCCAGCTTGGCGTTGTAATGCCCCGCGGCGTCACTTTGGCGGAAATTTCGCCGGAAAACTTCATCTCCTTCTTTGAAATTAGCAGATCGTGACCGGAGATTGTACTGCGCTTCATTTGCACTACCTGCGGCCTTAATCTTCCGTCCGATTTGTTGGCGGAGGTCTCCTAAACGTTCGTGGGGCTCCAGCGCAACGACCGGGTCTCCCAAACACTTTAATTGCCGTAACAGTCGGTATGATTTACCGTGGCAAATCATGTGCTGTCCAAAGGCGGCAAAGTAAGGGGCGACACCGGTGACAGAATGATACGAGGATCGCAGGGCGCATGTGATGGCAGACAATCGCCGATCCCAATCCTTTTGAGATGGGTGGACGTAGGAACGGATCGCGGCCAATAGGGTGCGGTTCAACCGTTCTGACGCGTTGGACTGAGGAGAGTATATGGGCGTCAGTTGGTGTTCAATGCCATACTGCTCAAGTAGGCTCTTAAACTGCCGAGACCGGAACTGTACTCCATTATCTGAGTACACACTCTCTGGAACTCCGAACACATGGAATACCCGGTTCTCTAAGAATTTCACGATCGATGGAGTTGTGAATTTACGGATAGGTTCCACCATTGGGAATTTTGAGAGCTGATCTAGAACGACTATAGCTCCGATGTGTCCCATGGAAGACCGAGGATATGGACCGAGTAGATCGATGTATAGACGCTGGAACACGCGTTCTGGGACGTTGAGTTGACCCATAGGAGGTCGAAGAGGCTGGTTGGGCGCTTTGGTGCCTTTACAGGTCTCACAGGCGCTCACGTAGTCTTTGACCTGGGATGCCATTTTAGGCCAAAAGAAGTATTTTTTTAGTCGCCGTAGTGTTCGACCGTAACCTCCGTGGGCACTTAACGGATGATCATGTGCGCGAAGGATCAGCTGTTGTGTCATTTCCTCCGGTACCCAGAGTTTCCAAGACTCTTCTTCCTGCCATGGATCACCAGTGGCGTATTCGTTTCGTCTATACACATAGCCGTCTATTACCTTCAAGTCAGGCAGCTGTGTCTGTTGGGTCGCTATGGTTTGCCTCAACTCTTTGTAGCTATCTGATTCGAAATGTGGGCTGTCCAAATCTATTTCGATGGGGTCCTCGTCATTTATTGTTATTTCGGCTCCCTCTGGGGAAAACATCCGTGAGAGAGTGTCGGGTACGATGTTCTGGGTTCCTTTCCGATGTTTGATGGAGAACTTGAACCCTTGCAGTTTAAGAGCCCATCTGGCTAGGCGTCCACTTAAATCTGCCTGGTTCATCAACCATTGTAGTGACGCGTGGTCCGTGATGATCTCGAATTGGTGGCCCTCGATATAAGCTCGGAATTTCTTCACAGCCATTACCGCTGCCAAACATTCTTGCTCGGAAACAGTATAGTTCCTTTGGGCCGAATTCAGCTTATTGGACATGAAGGCGATGGGAGCTTCCTCTCCTTCATCGGTCAATTGCACCAGCACGGCTCCTACTCCATGTTGACTTGCGTCACAATGAATGGAGAAGGGCTTCGTGAAGTCGGGGCTGTGCAAGACAGGAGCTGATGTGAGGGCTTGTTTAAGCTCTTCAAATGCCTTTCGGCTGAGTTCGGTCCAAACGAACTTCCCTTTCCGCAACATGTCTGACAGGGGCGCTGAGACTGTTGCATAATTCCGAACAAACCTTCGGTACCAACCGCACACACCAAGGAAACGTCGTAGCTGCTTCACAGTTTTTGGTAAGGGGAACTCATCAATCGCACGAGTTTTGTCTGGATCCGTTTTGATAGTGCCATGTCCTATGACATGGCCTAAGTATCGGACTTCTTTCATGACAAACTTACTTTTCTGTACGTTGATGGTGAGTCCCGCCTTACTGATGTGCAGGGCTACTTCTTGTAGAAGTAGAAGGTGTTGATCGAACGTTTCCGTGATGAGTAAAAGATCATCGAGGTACACGAACACTTGGTGTTTCAGGTGAGGTGGGATGACCTTGTCCATCAACCGGGTCATCGTTTGCGGCGCATTACACAGGCCAAAGGGCATTGTGACGAACTGATATAATGGTCGTCCAGGCACTGTGAAGGCGGTCTTGTCCCTCGAGCCCTCATCGAGTGGAATTTGCCAGAAGGCGTCTTTTAGGTCGAGACTGGTGATATAATTGGCTTTCGGCAGTCTCCCTAGTATTCCATCGATGAGTGGAAGAGGGTACGCGTCCTTGATGGTAACCGCGTTTACCTTACGGGCATCAAGACAGAGGCGGACTTTACCTGGCTTTACAACCAAGGTTACCGGTGAGGACCAGGCACTTTGGGACTCTTCTATGACCCCCAACTCGAGCATCCTATCTAATTCCGCATACACCAATTTCTCCATGGCTGGCGAGATGGCGTAGTGTCTCTGTTTAATCGGTTTACTATCGCCAACGTCGATGGCGTGTGAGACTAGGGTGGTGCGGCCAAGGCCTTGGGTAGCGTAAGATGGGAAAGCAGCAATGGATGCTTCCAGGCGTTGCCGTTGGTTAGACGTCAGGTCATGCCTATCGGGAGTAGAAGTGATTTCGTTGACATTTCTGGTTTTTAAAGACAAATCGGTGAATAAATCGGAGGCCAGTCCAAAGCGAAGGACGAAATCGACACCAAGGTATACATTCTGAGTCAAAGACGGAATAATGTAGAACGTAATATCCTTCGTCTGACCCCTGAACGTCACGGGTGTTGTTAGTTTACCTCGTATAGGGTGTTTGGTGCCATCAGCTGTACTGATTTCAGTGCGCCAGGATTTAATCAAGTTCGGGTATTCTTGGAGCACTTTCGAGCCAAAGCTCGAGGCAAGACAACTGATACTGGCACCCGTGTCGATCAATGCAAACACGGTCTCGCCCAACACTTTAATTGGATGATAAGGTCTGATCTCATTCTCAGCAACCTCCGAGATGTTACAAGAGTTTACGGTTTGACGGCAGGTGCGCACTCTCTTGCGGAAATTCCGCCAACGACGGGTTGACCATTTTGTCGTGCACGAACGGGAAGTGACGACTTCGGAAGCAAATATTCGCTCTCGAGCCACCCGATATTCCTGCAGTCTAACATGATAAGGTTTTAGAGTGCGTACTTGAGGCTGCCGCGGTTCTTCTGGCAGTGACTGCGATGGTCGTTTTAATATTGTCGTTGGTGAGGTCTCCGGAAGAGAGTGAACAACCGCAGTCGTAATGGTTATGGCTGGTGGGTTAACGTCAGGTTGGTTGGGGTGAGCCGCTGACTGAGGAGCTACTGCTGGGGTTTCGAGTACCGCTGAGGTGGTCGGGTACTCTTTTGGCCGTTTTTTCGTGTGGCACATTCAGAACAGTCCGGGAAGTAAGTGTCCGGCTTGCCGCAACCGTAGCAGAAAACCTTACGTTCTGCGCGGCATGAAATGAACCGGTGTCCGGTTTGGTGACAATTCCAGCAGGTCGTAAGACTTCCCACCGCCGCTACAGCAAGCTGGTCTGGGTCCAAATCATCCTCCAGATCTAGGGTGGTATAATCTGGGGCCAATTCCGCGATTCCTCGTCGAGGACCCGTCCTGGTTAGTAAGTATGGCCGGTCCCGTAGGTCTTCCTCAAACCCTTCTATACGACGCACATTTCTCAGCAGGGCCTCCATACTCTGTGGATCGGAGTTCACGATATGCCGACGAATCTCCGGTCTTAGATTGCGCTTTAGCAGGCGAAGAATTTGGGTAGAAGACAATGGCTCTGACAGCTGGTCATTCAACCGAAGGATATCGGCTCGATATTTATGGAAGGACTCGTCCGGACGCTGCCATCTAGCATTCATCTTATCCAGGACTAATTCGTCCA
Source organism: Odontomyia ornata (assembly GCA_963969285.1). Classification (NCBI taxonomy): domain Eukaryota; kingdom Metazoa; phylum Arthropoda; class Insecta; order Diptera; family Stratiomyidae; genus Odontomyia; species Odontomyia ornata. The sequence continues at coordinate 66,745,441 of OZ017741.1, read as the reverse complement.
TGTCGACCGTAGGGTATTCCATGCGGAGTACCTCCTTCAGCCGTGACCAGCGTATGGGTGGTGGAGCTGAATGTATCCTCCAATATGTCTCCAGGGCTGCTCCCCTAAGCAGCATTGGCAGGTATCCTGCGAGCGCTGTGCGGTCTCCTGCTAGCATCTGCTCAATCAGTGACTCCACCCGACTTATGAAAACCTCCACCGTTATCGTATTGGGTTCCCCACTGAAATGTAGATTCCATCCCTGGATGATGCTGGGGATCTGTGTCGGCTTCAGCCGATACATGTCGTGTGGATGGAAGCGTTGGTCCGGCGGAATCACGGGAGCCTGATTTGGTGGCGGTGCTTGGCTCAATCGGGGCCGGTAAACTGGAGCCAACGGATTCATGGCTGTACCTGGCCGGATCCGTTCGGGATCACGCCGCGAGTCTACTGGGAAGTCCCACGGATTTGGGTCCGAATCCCACATAGGAGGAGTTCTTGGCCGGGATGGTGCGGGGTTCTCTCTCTGGCTCTCTAGAGAGGCGAGCCGGGTGGACATGTCCTGTACGAGCGCCATTAGATCTCGTAGAACTGTGGCTTCCACAGCCACCGGTGGACTCGCTTCTTCTGCAGGCGGAACTGCTTCAGCCCTGTAGTCATCGTCTCGTGCACTCCTTGTAGTGGATGGAAGGGGTCCGCTTTTGGGGACAGCTCCACTCGTACTGGAGGACTGAGGTCGTTCTGTTGCTGGCTGTGCGATTTCCAAAGGCTGTCGACAGAGCGGGCACGTGGATGAAGTTTGCCGCAGTTGTGCCAAACACAGCTGATGTAGCCTGTGTCCGCACTGCAACCTCTGGCTTGTAGTTTCGTCCATGTCCTCGTGACAGATGGAACACAATAGAGCTGGTCCGGCATCCGACCGCAACTTTCTCCTTTCGGGAGTTCTTTTGGTGGGCATGCTAAAAGAAATTTAAATTGCTAACTAAAAACCTAAATAAATATATATATATAAATATTGAAAATGTGAAAAAAATGATGCAAAATTTGTAATTTGCAAGTGGCCGTCAGTGGCGAACTATAGTCGAACCTCACAAAAAAAAAATGTATGATAAAGTTTCAAAAAAGTTTTAAGTTATCAAAAAAAAAATAATCGGTCTTTCCTTTCCGTCCTTCCTCCCAAGTATGGACACCATGGCACAATCCTTCTAAAACGTTTCAGGGACACTCTCTTGTGGCACCATGAAAATCAGGGTTCAGAAGTGATCCCTCATTAGCAAACTTCTCAAGTTACAGCTTGTCAGCCCAGGGTGGGATTCTAATCCACAAGCAGCGCGTGTCTTGTCATGGATAGTCATGGATTAGCTAATCAGCCAATCACATGAAATCAAAATCCATGTAATTTAAGACACTTAGGCACCGCTGGTTTGGGGAGCGGATCAGAATCCTCCGCAAAATAGATGTTGGGATAATAACCTCCGAACACAAAAAGGGACTCTAATATAATTTGGCCTTACTAGTTATACAATGGTGGTAAACCACCAAGGTATAAATCAAAAGAAGGACCAAACGATATTGATGTCCGAAGACAACACACGTTCGGAAGTTACTCGGCTGCTGGGGCACGATTAGTGCAAAAACCCTCGGGAGTTATCTACCCGCCAAAATTTCTAACACCTTGGGGGGACACCTAGAGACGATGGACTGTCTCGTGCTCACGACTGATGATACAGCCGGGCTTTTCGGGCCCCACGTTGGGCGCCATTTGTAGTGAATATAGATGTTCAAGATGTCCGTGAAGGACTGCAGCGATGTTCTGCTGCCTCGGCAGAGGAAGATGTTGGTTCCTGCCGAGAATGCCCTCGTCCGGAGACGCGTGAATGCGCTGGCAGGCTAGCATTGCGGTGTCGTGGGGCGGGTTCGTTTCCCCGGCACGAGGACTCACTACAAAACATTTCGCATTCACGAATTGCTTGCAGAGTTCGAGAGGACGACCGAAGTCGCAAATCAGTAAATAACCTCCACGAAGGAATTACGACTTGTTGCGAGAACAAGTGCAACCTGACAAGAAAGACTAATTTGGGGTTGACCTCGTCTTTACCCAAAGACATTCCGGGCCCACAAATGAAAGAGGGGCAACCGGGTGGTGGTGGAGCCCCTTCATGCCCACCCAACCGGAATAAATCCAATGTTAAATCGTTGAAGTGGCCAGGTATTCCTCTTCTGAGTGGAAAACTCATACAACTTGAATTGTATGAACTTTCCCATCAGAAGGGGAGTACCCCGGTGACCAATTTATGTCATAGAATTATACAATGGAATTGCATAACTTTATGCCATAAAAAGGCACTTGGCTTGGGCCACTCAACCCATCAAGTCTCCTGAAACAGAAAAATTTTTAAGTACCCGGTGGCTGGCTCATATTTTGAGGCGGAAGCCTGCCACCGTACCGGGTCCTATACCCGGTCAGAAATGGAGGAAAGGAAAGACCCTCGGGTACGTTAATACTTCATTTGTTTTTTATTTCAAATATGAACCCATAAATTCTTCAATTTTTACAATTATTGATGTATTTCAAAAAAAGAAAATCTAACGCAAGAAAAATTTTTAAATTGACTTCTGAGTGGATAAATTTTAAATTGACTTCTGAGTGGATAAATTTTAAATTGACTTCTGAGTGGATTAATTTTAAATTGACTTCTGAGTGGATTAATTTTAAATTGACTTCTGAGTGGATTAATTTTAAATTGACTTCTGAGTGGATTAATTTTAAATTGACTTCTGAGTGGATTAATTTAGAAGAAAAAAACAAGAATTTAAACGCCAATATAAAACGTATACGAAAAAAATGTAAAAAAATAGATATAAATAACAAAATTAAGGGCACTCACCCGCATGGTCCTCCGAGCGCTCGACGACGATGCCGATGTCCCTCTAAAACTCCACTAGAAGGGAAAAATTTTTGTAAAATTTTCAACAGATTGCACAGGTTAAAGCCAAAAATGTTTATTCCAATTAACATTCTACTATTATGTATAAGTCTCCTTAGAATTGTGCGCCACTACGTATTGCAGTTCGAAGCACTTTCGTTTTGTTGCCATTGAAGATGCGACACACATTCCTCTTTGCATTCCTTTGCAACTTCTTGCAATTAATAAGAGGAAGCACAATCATGAGAAGTTCCATAAATCCATTCCAAATTAGTTTCCTTGTGATATGAGTATAGCCAACATCACTTCTCCTGTTACTATGCAACGTAATATAGTCCAACCCAAGTAGAAAATCTATCAATGTGAGTTTCTTTCCTGACTTGGCTTGGCAAACATACCGCAGCGATCGGTTCGCGGATTGGGCATAAAATCTTCTCTAATAACCAAAATACGAATGACTATAATTGGCCGAAAACAAGGGAACACCATTCACAAAAACTCCCAAAATGCACAATTCGAAATGTCTACGAGAGTGCACCGAATCACTTGTTCAGGATGATTTCATGGCAGAGCGGACAGCATTAATCCATGTCCGCAAGCTCCGCCGTCGTCCTGCTTCGAACACTTCCGGGACATAAAGGTGTCCCCGCTCAATCTTCACTATGTCAACGCCAATAAATCACTTTTCCATTCGATAAGACAGCCACAAAGGAAGAAACTCGCGCAAAAGACTCGCAGACTTGCACAATTTCCAAGATTTTTATCTTACAATTCTCCACGTGAACGAGCACTTTTTCGCCGACAAATAGGCTGATTGTAGGCGCGTTAATTACAGTGTGAAATTTCTTGATGAAAAACACGAAACAGTGAACAGAAAACATTCCAAATTCGCGGTAACATCTCGTCAATCTCTCAATCGATTTCGACAGCCATTAGCGGTGATGGATCTCGCCCCCCCTTGATTCAAGCCGTCATTCAAATTCCCGTTGAAACCGGGCGAGGATTGATGGCGAAAGACTCTCTTGGCAACCAGTAATTCTAACGGGTTTTTCTATCACACAACCGCACACAACACCAACACTCCCCAAAAAGTCTGCCCACAGATTTCGATGGGAGACAGCATCCACAAAACTGTTAGCTACCGATAGCAACGTTGACAATTTCGCACATCACAAGCGCCGCCGTTCATAGTAAACACGCTCGCACGCGTTGAGCAATTCGCATTCTTTTCTCGCGACAAGTTAAGAATCTTTTTCAGACGTGAAATTTCGCACATGTTTCACAACTCGACGAGTGAGTCAGTTTTTCATGGGCGTCGCGATGTGATCCCCCTGAAGGTTACTCACAGACCCCTCACAATCTCAGTCCCGCTTGACAATCCTCGCGTCGATCCGTACGTGCTTGCGTTTTCGAAGCAACTCCCCGCTAGACTTTTTCTTTGCGATAACGACCCCATTGCATTATCATTGAATAACTCAAACAATTTCGCACGTACACTATCAAGTGCGATTACATTATTTACAAAATACAATGTGATAACTGTTTTCAATGCGATTCCACTCCCGAACATCTCTGTTTTATTATCTTGGCTCCCCTCCCCGCGAGCGTAGTTTGTCTTCGCCTCTTGCACCCCGTTCGCAGCCAATGCCGCACTTCGTGCAAACAGCCTCGAATTCGTCAAACGACTCTTCCGTCGTCATTCTCGTCGACGCGAAGCTTATCTTAAGCTTACATACAATTGAATAAGAACAATAAATAAAGAATCAACTGACCTGCGAGCTCCGAATGATGCCAATTTGCGGCGTAAAATCGACACACAGATAGCGAGCACTAATTGGGGCTGTGCTACGTACATACATATACGAGTACATTTATTGAAGAGAACTGCTTTCGATGCAAAATGTTGGAAAAATCATGACATTGAGTGAAAAGTGAAGAGGACGAGATTGTATTTCTTTCTGATTTTATTTTTACAAATCCACGAGGTGTTTTTGCTCACACATGTTCATACGCGCACAATGATTTTTCTATGATGATGCTATGACACCACCGATACCACCATCTGCATTGCCTGTGACAGCTACTGGGCCAGAAAACCCAGAAAGTGTTTCTTGGGTAAACAACACTTGTAAGGTATGCCTTCAGGTGCTGTATTTGGTACTGTGGTGTTTTCCACGTCGCCGTAATTTCGTTACTGCTCGCTCGCTCATATGTTTGTTTGCATAACTTCCATAGATTGTAGGCTCAACAAACAAAGTTTCACCAATCATTGCAAGTTGGAATCCGTTCTGCTGTTGCTTTTGTTGTTGTACGGAGAATTTCCCATAACTAATGAAATAAGCTCAAACTTCCGTCGATACTTTTAGTTTCATGCTTTATTCGTTGTTAACATAATATAATTCTTGTGAGCTGATAATGTTCCTGGTAATGTTTGCTGGTGGAATTTATCAGCGGTAATTATGGTTGTATATGTGGAATAATGCTTTCAAACTTTATGTGTATCATTGACTTAACGAAGCTTGTACATAAAAATGTCGATGAGTTGATGATTTAAGTTTAGTCCGAGTTTTAATGAGAACTTTTTCCTGTTCGTTATTCATCAAACTGTCATTGATGCCTGAGACTTACAATTCGGACAATCATCGGGCAAAAAAATTGATTTTAAATTCGAAATAACGCGTACAATCATGGCAAAAGAAAATACAAAACGAGAGGCTAATTCACTAAAACAATTTTGACAAGGCGTTCCTCAGTATATTCTGTAATTTTTTACTACACCGGCATTTGTTGCAAGAACATTCAGGGAAAAATATTTACAAACTAACATGCGCGAGCACTCTTCCAATGCCACCGTTCTTCGCGTGCTTACCGGGTGAAGGTCGTAAGTAGACTCCCTGTTAAATTGAGTTTGGGCTGTGTGCCTGTAGCAGCGCTGGCTTTTAGAGCCATCGTTCTTAGATTACTACAAACCAGTGGAGCAAATAATCAGGAACGTTAAGAAGTTGTAGTTTGCCCAACAAAATATTGTGATTTAATGAGTCGAAGGCTTTAGTGAAATCCAAATACAAGGTTTCGACTTGTAAACGGTACTCTGTAGCTTTTGAAGTAACGGTCATGAATTCTAACAAATTTGTTAATGTCGATCGCCCTTTGATAAAACCATGTTGTTCAGGAACGAACAGCTCATGAGTAACAGAATGAAGATGCAAGTCCACGATTTTCTCTAGTAGTTTTGAGAAACAGGGTAATAAGGAAACAGGTCGGAAATTGGCCAGGTCTGAGGTACTACCTTTTTTAAAAATAGGAGTAACATAGGATCTTTTACAACACGAGAGAAAAGAGCCTGAACATAAGCTAGAATTGAAGAGAAAGGAAAAGGGGATACAAATAGAAGTAGCTAATGATTTCACAAAATGATAAGGAATACCATCGGGACCTGAACTACCAGAGTCATCAAGTTCTAAAATAACCTTCATAACATCTTCTCGATAACAAGTAAAAGGGAATAAAGGTAGCGTGTGTACGATTGGGAACGAAGGGCTTTTGCTGGGAGTAGCATTAAAAGTAGAAGAAAACGAAGTTCTAAAAAGTTCACAAATCTCGAGAGGTGAAATTGATAAGCAGCCGTTCAAATGAAGTGAGGATGGGAAACTGGATGAGAATTTAAGTTGATGTTATGCGGAGTAATTTCCAAAAACACTACCAACCATCGGAAAGAGTTGCAGCTGATGAGGGCATGATAAACTTCCAAGGCAGGTAATCTCTGAAACAATACATGCCAATGGAACCCATAAAACGTGGGTGTAAAGTATGGATGATGTGCTCCCAGTTAGGTTAGGCAGTATTTTTATTTTTATACAAGAAAACAAGATATTAAGATTGAAACTGATCCAAGTGGCAAAATCGTGAGAAAATTTTGGAAAATTTGAAAAGCAAACATCACAAAGTATATTTTGACAACTATTTCAACAGTTACCCGATGCAAGTAGATTTACAAAAGTACAATATTTTAGCCTGTTGAGCCATAAATTAAACCAGAAAGTTTTTAACAGACATTGAAAGATTTCAAACAATTACAAAAAGGAGAAAGTAACTTACAGATTAGTGACACAAAAATAAGTACCCTGAAATGGAAGGACAAGCGATCAGTTTTTATTTTATCAAATTATCATGATGCTAGAAATGTCCAAAAAGTTAATCGTAGAGAGCGAAATGAAACCAGCATTGTAGTGTCTTGTCTATAAGCAGTCAAAGATTACAACACGTATATGAGTTTTTTTGACAAATTCGATCAATTAAAAAGAATTCCACAAGTGGTGGCACATTTCATTTGCTTGATTTTTCAGTCATAAGCGCTTTTTTATTTTATATAGACCTGCAGTCATCTTCATGCCCGCACCTAAGTACCCTGAAACTCGAAGAATTCAGATGAACCGTGTATCAGGGGCTTTTAGCGCCAGTACATGTTAAGAACAAGCAGAGGCGACAATCAACTATCAGCACCCATAACTCCGAGGTTTCCTCTACACGGCCAGCTCTTACTTAAACAACACAAGCCTATAATTCCTGAGGAAATACGTTTAGAATCCAGTTACCTTCAACCTGAGAGAAGTCCTTCGAGAAGGTGCTGCAAATGTAGCACTAACTTATCTTTCGTGCGTACTACATGGCAGTGCAATACATACAAAGTCCAATATGCCTGTCTGTTTGTCTGGAAAATATGTTTTCCAGACTCTTACAAAAAGTAATTTTTGACCCGACTAACAAACGACACGCAAAAAAAATGGATTTATAAATGTACATATATATACAGGGTGCGTATGGTATTTAAAGACATGCATAAATGTGACTATAACTTTGCGAATTTTTTTTCCTTTTCAGATAAGAAATGGCGGAGTACAACATCACTCAAGAAATGAAGAGACATGCTGTCATCGCCGCTATATGTGCGAACCATACACATTTAGAGATCTATAAATTTCTTAATTGCGCCCGTTCATTCGCAAAAACAACGTTCTGACACGGTCCGATATGCAGAATTTTTAGAGCAAGTGCAAGCGATCATAGATGAGGACCCTTCAAAATCAATAAGGTTCCTTGCGAGTGAGCTTCATGTTTCTGACCGCCTTATTCGTAGTGTTGTCCACGAAGACCTTCGGTATAAGTCTTATGTGATGCGCAGAGGACAGTTCATGTCGCAACGAACACGGCAACAGAGAGTTCTCCGATCAAAACGTCTTTTAAACAAAATCAAACACCCTGAGGCGCCCAAAATGTTATGGTTTTTTTCCGACGAAAAAACTTTGACCAAGATCAAAAGACCAATCGCAGAAATGAAATGCACACAAAATTTCCAACCACTGTTACATGTGACGTGTTTTGCCACCACACTTTTTACTCAAGGATTTCGAGTGAACTCTGCTGCATACATCGAGGTTTTGGAGACGGTAGTGAACCTCCTACGGAGGTTCCTGTTGTTATGCATACAAAACCTCCAGCAAGTGTTATGGCTTTAGGTGTTGTCAGCAACGAAGGACATGTTAAGCCACAAGAATTTTTTAACTCAAGGACTTCGAGTGAACTCTGCTGTATACATCGAGGTTTTGGAGACGGTAGTGAAACCCTGGATAGACAATGTAAGCGATGGCAGACCATATATTTTTCTACAAGACTCTGCTCCTTCACATAAAGCGATGGCGACACAAGATTGGATGGCCGAAAATGTTCATGATAATACCGAAGCTATGGCCACCTAGCTCCCCAGTAGTTGAGCGTGAGACCAATAAGCGTCCTCATAATACCACTTCTTCGCTTAAGACTGCTATTAATGCCGTTATGGTCAATATGAACAAGGAGCATTTGATGCGGGCATGTAATCGTTTCCGGACCCGGATCGAAGAGGCTATTGCTGCTAATGGAGATTTCATTGAAGAACTATATAGCTATATATTAATTTAGTGTTGTATAAGAAGTTCCTGAAATTTCATTAAATTTTGTTAAAAATACAAGCTAATTAATTTTACTCTCAAGTTGTCCTCAAATACCATACGCACCCTGTATATTAATTTCCAACTCATTTTGCACCGTTGATTCTCATGTTATATACATATTCATCGCACAATAAAACTCAAACCAAATACATATTTATTGCAAGACATTTGAGTTTGCTTATCATCAGCATTTGCACAAGTTTTACACTTGAATGGATAACTAAGGAACTAATTAAGTTCATTCCAATATCTTTGACAACTCTTTATCACTCAATTGGTTCACCTAACCATCTGTGAAATCTGTGGTCCAATTAGTCTCATAATGCATTCCCTCAAATATTTAATATTAAACAGAATACATGATCATTTCCACGAAAACCCAACTTTATTCCTTTCATCCACATTCTATGGTCAACGATTTATTGATGACTTGAATTGCATGCATCTTCAACCAAACCATTATTACTAACTGCAATGCTCACATAAATAATAGAATTGAACATTCATTAAATACTATTGCATGGAATGTAATCCTACTTCCACTCCATCAGCACGATTGCCAAGGGAATAAAGGACTTTGAGTTAGGCAAATACTACATACGAATATATGTTTCAGTGAACATGACTTATACGAAATATTTTACATTATGTATGCCGGAGATCAACTACACTGGCAACCTTTTGCAATAAATTGAAGTCCTTTGAAATGAAACACCATGTTCGCTAAGAATTTCTTCTTTCCAATGTCTTATTGACTGCATTATCAATAATTCATTGAACCACAGTGGAAAAGTCACTGCAACTGCATTGGGTGTCATAGATCAAAGACGACATTCAACCTAAGGTGAAAGAGTATGGCATAGAATTAATGGGCTTGGACCTGCATCACTTGGGGCTGACGATAAAAGGAATCGATGGTCCTGTGGTAAGTTACTGCAAGATGTTTGGTGTCTGGAAATAAATTTAATGTGGAAAATATGGAAAAAGTAATAAATTTTGCAGTTCTTGCAAATTTTGGAATTGCACTTTATTTATTCACATTTTGTTGCAAAGATTAAGGTGGCTAGAAGGAGTCAGCCCAATGAAGTTTAAAAACATTCTAAGTCAAAGTCGAAAGCGCTTTATTTAATATCAACCATTGTAAGTTTTCAAAGAATACTAGGCGAATCCCAAACAACAAAAATATTAAAACTTAATGGCCCAAAGGGCTTTCAAAACTTAAACGGTATTAATTAAAAACGTTAAATACAAAAATATATCAAATTCAAATTATTTAAAATCATTGTATATTTTATGATTTAATTGGTAAAATGAGAAAACCCAGCCAACACTACTAAAAATTATTCATAATTTTAACACAACAGTGGCATTTTATCGTACACCTAATATGTTATAATCTAATTCTAATCAAATTCAATCAAAAACTTAATCCTATACTAAAAACTGCTATGACAAAGTTCCTAATCTAAATGTTAAACCTATACCTCTCGTAAATATTGAAATCTATTCCTAATTTTTAACACAAATAAATATATACTTATATACCGGTCTGTAGAGTTGAACGGCTGTGAAATCCAAGGGTGTTCGCCCACAGTTACAGTTCTTGCGATATAAAAATGCACAGTAAATCGTGCAAAAACTTTATGTTGTATTTTTTTGTAACCAGACAAATTTTAATGGTCATACTCTCCATAAGTTTACCCTTTTAGATTTGTCTGAACCTACAGAATATGTGAACCTTATATAAGAGTATACTACTTAAAATGCAAAATATATCAAAAAAGTCGAGTAGCTTTGGTCTCCTAAGGTTTGTTGTTGGTGGACTTATTAAGAACTACTGCAATATATTTTTCCGAAATCGTGGAATATAGGTGATCAATCGTCAGAGAATGAATACCGAATTTACATACATTTTTCCGCTCCCGCATCAATCGATGTAAGCATTGCAATATTGAATCCTATTTTAGAATCCTCTCATAAAGACTTTTTATTTAATAGCCTGTATGATCACATTTGCAAAGGGAACAACGTTTTCGTTTTCTATGTGGAAAACCCCCCTTAAATCTTTCCATAAAACTTTAACGTAAGCAATAATATTAAAGTTTTTATATATGATTTACCCAAACTGATGACTTAGATGTTAAAAAAAAAAATAGGAAAAAAAATTAGGAGACGAGGCTTTCGAGGACTGAGGCGACTAGTTACACTAACCACCATTACTATTGACAAAAACAAACATGTTATGAATTAAATCTTCTTATTAATTTATGCAGAAGTTCTACTAATGTATTTAACAAATGATACTAACGTAAAGATATATGTATTGTCTTGAAACTTAATTTTACAGAATCAAGATAAATCCACTTAAGTACATGAACGAAGTAATCAAATGCTTTGGCATGCATGATGGAAAAACAGTGTTAGCGCTGGTTATACCGAACGAGAAACTAACGAAGGAGATATCGACAAGAAGCCCCGAGGAGATGTCAGAAATGGAAAACATTCTATATCAAAGTTTAATTGGTTCGCCAATGTACCTGGCAGTTTGCACAAGACCAGATATACAACATGCAGTAAGCATGCTGAGTCAATTAAACACTGACATCAATCAATAGCACTAGACAGCAGCTAAGAGATATTTGAAAGCACCATGCACTGAAGGATTAGTGTTCAAGAAGACTAGCAAAGACATTTTTGGCTACACTGTCATTGATTGGTGTTCGAATATTGATGACGAAAAGTCATACACAGGCTACATTTTTATATGTGCTAACGCAGCAGTTAGTTGGGAGTCGCAAAAAAAACGTACAGTAGCCCTATCAACAACGGCAGCTGAGCACATGGCAATCTCCGATGCAGTGAAAGAAACGATTCACTTGAAGCTTTTCATCAAGGGAATCTTAGACAAGCAGATCACAAACGTATTCTTCAACATTAGCCAAGGTGCCGGACATCGACATTCGTCCTCATTTTATCCGTGAAATAGTAAAAACCAATGAAGTCATGATCACATACTTTCCACCAAAAAAATGAGCGCAGATATTGTTGCGAATTCCGGCGTACCGGCAGTCTCCCATTCGCAACTTCAAATTGCCACCGTTACATCTCCACCTTCCTTTGGACACTTATACCTTTCCCTCTGTATATTTATTTACTTTTATTAACATTTTACAAATTTCCCTATAATTTTTAATCCCCCATCATCTCAATTCTACCCTCTTATCTTATTTGTAATTACAAAAAAATAGTAATATAATAATAATTTTAATTTTCCTACCAACAGCACTTCATTCATTACTTCCCATTAACAATATTTCATTCGCTTCATTTTCCCTAACAAAACCTAATTCCTTCCTTCATACTAAGAAATTTTATTCATTAGCTCTTGTTAAAAACATATTAATAAAAAAAAATTTCATATTAATAAAAATTCATCTCAGTGCCCATTAAGAAAGGTGCATAGTTGAAGTCACTAATTCAATGAATGGGAAATCAACAGAAGGTGGCTCCGTTGAAAGCGTCGTAGATTCTCCACCAGGGGTCCACTGGGCCTAGGTTCAAGTTCCCTGAGTGCAGGAAAACACTCGTTTTGGAATGTCGGCAAAAGCAATTGTTTCCGTATATATATATGTGCATCTAACCAAACGCTTTTATGGTAAAGCGAATCGCCATATATGCAAAATGGAAATTGTTGCATTTATCGATATGGAAAAGATGTGTGGGTAGCAGAATTGAAATGTAATGAACTTCGATTACGTTACTCACATGCGGCAGCGGTAATTGGGAATGAAACGATTGCGGGACTAGGTTTTTGGATTTGAGGGGATTTGTCGTTTGGCTTGCAGAAAGAGGGGAGTTCTTTTGTGGATTCGGTGAAAGTTTGGAGTGGAATTTGTAAGAAAATGTCTTGCTTTAAGATTCGGGAAGTGGATTTTCAATTCGGGAAAAGCAGTTTTTGATTTTGGGGTTTGGGATAGGAGTTCTTTTTTTAGGTCAATTTTCGGATTTGACGGAAGCGGTGGTTAGCGAGAGTGAAGGGTGGAAACAAATAGTTTTATGAGGAGATGGAGAAAAGTGTGAAGCCGAGGATATATAGGAAATAAATGAATGTTAATGAAAATTGAATTTTAGACGACGTTATATTTGGTTTAACCAGTTCAATAATGAGCTCCGAGATGGCTTGAGACTGCTTAGAAGATGTTTCAAACCTCATATCAGTTGGTAAACGAATCGTTTTTTCCAGAGATGACTACGGCTCCTGGTTTGGATGCATGTTCTAAAGACCTATACACCATCAAGAATAATGGAGTGCGTTGACCTAACCCCTCTGAATTTCTTCAACCATTTTAACCAGGTATTGATTATTCGTGTTTTTAAAGCATTCGACCATTCCATCGGGTTGTAGGGGAGGGGCCAGGATGGTAAAGTGGGAAGGAGAGTGAAGCAAGAAGGTGTAGTTAGAGTTTTCAATTGCTAATAATTCAAGTTGTTTTTAACTTTTCGATGATAATTGGTTGTTTGCTTTATAGTTTATTAATTAGTTCAAGGTGAAATTATAATTTTAACACGGCTTAGCAAAATGATATATGCAAATATCTGGCAGTACAATCACTATTATAACTATGACTTGTCTCTCAATTTTAGAAGTTACTGTATCTCTGTCATAGAAATTTTCCTCTCTATCTTCGAAAAAGTTTGCTACTTCTGCACAATGATTCTCTTTAGTATTCTAATTCTTTCCTAATAGCTAATTGCTCACCAAATGAAACATGTCGCAAACCAGTAGGACAAGATTAAAAAAATATGGTAGATGATTTAAAAGTTGCAGCCTTAGGTCAAAACAACGAAAAAAACCTAGCACACACCCAATAAGTTTATGATAAATTTCCCTCCTAACTTATATGCTGAGTACGCACTTCATCTGCATTATATGTATATTTACTGAGTTCTCATCAGAAAATTACAAAATTCACCTGGTTTTCAACAAAGCTGTGAAACTTCAATAATCTTACTCTTTACAGGCTGCCAAACCATGAAAAAATAAGGTCAACGAACAAGCTGTTAGTGCGTTTTAGCCGCATTTGGTTTAAAATCAACTTACGAAAGTAGAAACTCATGAATGCAACAAACTGATTATTCAGGATCAAAGGCACCAAAGACATTTCGTAATGCCTATGAAAAATGATGTGTGCAGGCTCTGCACGTTTGCTGTCCAAACACCAAAATATTTTCTGATTTGGTGTAGAGTTCTACGGTCTTGTAGCAATTTACTGTCTGGTAGAAGAGCAGGTTGAATATCTGGAGTAATCGAAAATAATTCAGCTTTTGTAAGAAATTGGTCTATTATTTAAGCTATATGTACCCAAGTGGGACTACGAGGCAGATAATCGACGAAAGGCTGAAGTGCATGAAACCAACTTCACGAAGTTTGCAATAATTGTCACTTTACCTTAAAAACTTAATGAAAAAGCACAGTGTCCTACAAAATAACGACGTGTTATATATAGTATTTTCACTTAAAAAGTAGCGCGTTAAATTGAAATGAATGTCCACTCATTCACTCGCACAGAATTCTGAAGAAAGTGGTTTTAGAGCTTCAAGACAAATTGCATATCTCAAAAGTGATTAAGTGCTTATCAATAACTAATATAACAAGCAAATTCCATCCAAATAATGAAAAATTGTTTACTTTTCAACCACTATATGAAATACATAGTCATTTGCTGGAACAAACACCAACAAAATTGTCCACTGAGTCCATGCTATATACAGGGTGCGTACGTTATTTGAGGACATGCATAAATGTGACTATGACTTCGCGATTTTTTTTTTATTTTTTTCCTTTTCAGATGAGAAATGGCGGACTACAACATCACTCAAGAAATGAAGAGACAAGCTAACATCGTCGCTATATGTGCGAACCACACTCATTTAGAGATCTCTAATTTTCTTAATTGCGCCCGTTCATTCGTGCATAACTTTCGCCGTGAATTGGAAGCATTAGGAGGCGATACAGTATCGGTTGCAAAACGCATGAACAACGTTCTGACACCGTCCGATTTGCAGAATTTTTAGAGCAAGTGCAAGCGATCATAGACGAGGACCCTTCAAAATCAATGAGGGTCCTTGCGAGTGAGCTTCATGTTTCTGAGTGCCTTATTCATAGTGTTGTCCACGAAGACCTTCGCTAAAAGTCTTACGTGATGCGCAGAGGACAGTTCATGTCGGAACGAATACGGAAACAGAGAGTTCTCCGATCAAAACATCTTTTAAACAAAATCAAACACCCTGAGGCACCCAATTTTTTTGAGGACCAATTTATGCAGCTGTTCGGACATAAATATTTTACGGTTCTGGATTTGAGGATGGGATACCATCAAATGGAAATGGCTGAGGAATCATTTTGACCAAGATCAAAAGACCAATCGCAGAAATGACAGATGACTATGTTCAAATCCTACGGAGGTTCCTGTTGTTATGCATACAAAATTTCCAGCCACTGTTATGGTTTTAGGTGTTGTCAGGAACGAAAGACATGTTATGCCACCACACGTTTTTACTCAAGGACTTTGAGGGAACTCTGCTGCATACATCGAGGTTTTGGAGACGGTAGTGAAACCCTGGATATACAATGTAAGCGGAGGCAGACCATACATTTTTCAACAAGACTCTGCTCTTTCAAATAAAGCGACGGCGACACAAGATTGGATGGCCGAGAATTTTCATGACCACATAATACCGAACCTATGGCCACCTAGCTCCCAAGACCTTATTCCTTTGGATTATTACGTATGGGGCGTAGTTGAGCGTGAGACCAATAAGCGTCCTCATAATACCACTTCTTCGCTGAAGACTGCTATTAATGCCGTTATGGTCAATATGAACAACGAGCATTTGATTTCGGCATGTAATCGTTTCCGGACCTGGATCGAAGAGCCTATTGCTGCTAATGGTGATTTTATTGAAGAACTTTAAAAAATTCTTGAAATTTCATTTAATTTTGTTAAAAATACAAGCTAATTAATATTACTCTCAAGTTGTCCTCAAATACCGTACGCACTCTGTATATATATATATATATATATATATATATATATATATATATATATATATATATATATGCATATGAATATATACATACGAGTATATACATTTCAAATTTAAGCTAACTTTGCCCGTGTAGCATTTATAAAACAAATTTCCACCGTTCATTAATGGTTTGCATAGATTTTCTGTTAAAACAGCCTTCATCGGCTTTTGCAAGTTCAAGTATGAGGTGGGTATTTGCTGTAAATTTAAAATTGCAGAACCTTTATGCTTTAGATATGCAAATGAGTATTATAATTTTGGTGGGCCCAACCTGTTTTGATAGAGCTAATTTGTGAAAAAGCATTTTCCGCTAATTTCTTCACTTTAGCTTAAGGACTTTTCATCTAAATTTTCATATTCACACAAAAAGCACGGTCATCAAAAGATTTAATCATTTCGTTTTAATATTTTTAATATTTACACAACAACAGACAATGTAAATACCGTAAAAGTCAAATGATTTAATATTTAGTACCATGAAGCATTATGTTTTGCTTTAAAAGTCTGTTTCCTTTAACTTTATTCTAATTGAGCTCTCATTAAAGATTGCATAGTTCTCATTTTCATTTGCACTAGTGCAAGAAGAGATTTCTCTTTCAAGTTTGCTAATATTCATTTTTTTTTCCTCCCTATCATGTTCTTCTTTACTTTCTTCCGGTTGTGCTGATTAAAAACTTTGTAATCTATTAGATTTCACCAAGAATAGGTCACTTTGTTCGGCATCGTCCTTGTGCTGTTGCTCGACTTCCCGCATTACAATGTGCAATTAGTTAGGAGTGGTGTTGATTGAACCAGTAGTTGAATTGAGCAATGCTGGATAATGGTGGTAATAGGATTTGTGTTGATGATGCTAATGGAGAACTGCATGTAAATGATAGATGATGCGTTTAGCCACAGGTTATTTTTTACAGTTGAATATTTGATTGACCTAGATTTGAATGTTGAATAGGCAAAGGGTGTGCAATTGTATTAGATTGAATATAACTTGTTGAATGTGCAGTGTTCATTTTATTTCCATAAATCTAAATTTTATGCCAATATTTCAGAAACCAAATTTAGAGATTAACATTTGGTAATTTTCACATTTTTCTATTTATTCGCTCCAGAAAAGAAAGAATCCACTAGTCTTCTATTTCTAATACTGAAGTAATAATAAGAATATTTCTCTCTTTTCTCTGAACACCAATGCCATTTCCGTTCGTAGGTAAATACCTTGAAATACTTCATTTTAAACTTTTCAGGATTTCTTTTCTTCCTAAAAAGTTCAAATGTAACTTGGCATTATTTACTTTTCGATATTGTTTTCACTTGAAAGCAATTTCCGTTTAACATACAGCAGATTATTTGCAGATTGCAAGATAAAAGCATCTGGATAAGTTTCTGAGTGTACAAAGCAATTTCCGCTGGTATACGAAGTTCCCTACTCCTTGAACTCAACTACAGTACTCTTGATGATAAGTACAATTCCAAAGTAAAATATGCACTTGTATATTAGATCCTTTATGTGCAATTCAACCCACTTAAATACAATACTGTAACATACATATGTAGAATAATTGAAGTGTAAAACTGTTTTGATACACTCCTCTGATTATCTACTTTAAATTGTTCGTTGTGATTCAAATCTTAGTTGATTGTATGTGTTTCAGAGTATGTATGCACTAGTATTTGGTTTAGAAGCTTCGGTTCTCCAACATTTTGGTATAATCCTGTACACTGTCTTCCTCACCGTAAATCTGTGCAAGCAACGTATCGAATTTTATGGTACAACAATGTTCAGTTTGAAAGGTGGACTGCGAATTAATTATTGATTTTTATGCTTTGAAAAGGATCAAAACATAAATACTTTTCCTCAAACAATTACAAAATTGATTTATTCATAAGCCTTAGATTTTTTAATCAATGACGAATTATTGCTTTTTTTCAAATATTTATAGACAAGTATTAGAATCTTTCTGAGGGAAAGTATTGGAAGTTCAAGTTCAGAGACAGCCAAAAAGGAAACAAGCAGGGTAGGCAGGGAAAAGTTCCTATCAAAAAGGATTTGTAACTTGTGCACGCAACTTTCGCATTCTTCCAAAGGCATGCATGAAAATCAAGTAACTGCTACAAAAGTCTTTGCATTAAACGTTCCTATTAAGATTCATTTAGCACTTGTCAATAAGGCGATGGAATAGCAATGGCTCTTACATCAAATGGTAATACACTAAGCAAAGCGGAATCGTAGATTTTTACAGATTTTGCCCGAGCTATGAGCTCCATTTCATGTGCTGCCTGACAAAATGAATTCCGATACGGTTATTGAACTCGTGAATGAACGTTGGACCCTCAAACACGCATTGGATCTGTACACAATTTCGAACTAATATTCTTGTGAAACTATGCTACATAAAGAGAATCACTGTACATTACAAGTTTCCATATTTGAAAAGTTCCGTATAAGACAAGTCCTCAGATGGCGGATAGAGGGTGCCCTAAATGGCTATCTGATGGGTATGTTGGCAATAAAATACGCCTTGTGGACTAAACCGGAGGGCTAATAATACTCCATTTGGCATTTACTTGTCAAGGAACTCGGACAAGAGCCTCGAATCGGATTGGATAAACGAAAATGAC
The DNA here is from genome assembly GCA_963969285.1 of Odontomyia ornata. Classification (NCBI taxonomy): domain Eukaryota; kingdom Metazoa; phylum Arthropoda; class Insecta; order Diptera; family Stratiomyidae; genus Odontomyia; species Odontomyia ornata. The sequence continues at coordinate 66,726,840 of OZ017741.1, read as the reverse complement.
TATGGCAACGAGACCAAGTGCACTGCAATAACTTCCAATGAAATCAAAAACAAGTTGGGTAAACAGACCTACGCTCATGTCAGAAGGGTTTTGTATTCAATTTTCAAAATGCTGTCACCAGATTGAATAAAGTCAAGGAGCATGTCAATGACGATTTTATTGGAGAAACTATGAAATTCGAAGATCATACTATTATTAACAAAGTTGAAAGAATTTAGACTTCTGAGGTATTTGTTATTGTTCTACTCATAAATATCTCCCTTGATAATTATTTTAGATGTCCATTCGCGAGGGAGGAAACACATTTTTCATGTATTTCCCCCCTGTGCCCCACTGAAGCAAAAACTGAAAGTTCAAGAACTGTTTTGAAAAGTTCCCATGAAAGCTATCATTTCATACTCATATCGGCTACGTTTGATGAATTTTTTTTCAGGGGCCACTCTCCTGTACTGTTATCATCGATTAATAGCCAATTTTTTCGAATCCTAGAGTTGTTACAAAGCCCTTTTGTTAGAAGCTCCCTCCCGCCTCCTTGACTTGTTTCACTTATGAGTATTAATTGTAGGTACTCAGTTTCAGTCATTCATTAAATTGAATCAAGTGTTGAAAGCATGCACCTTAAACGTTGAAGTTGGGAAAAAATAACTCAAAGTTATTCAATCTTCGCATTTAAAACAGCCACTATTTTGTTTTACGATAACTGATACCACTAGCTGAACTGATTCTCAAAGTTATTCATGACACCTATCATTCCTGAAATTTTCATGCAAATACTAGCAAAACTATAGTGTCTGAGTCGGTAAAAAGCGCATGTTGTTCCATAGCCATATGTTCCCATAGTAATACATGCAGCGCATATTGTTCCATAGTAATACAGGAAAATTCAAACCGCTATAACTTCGCTAAATATGATGCAATCTTTATTCAAGAAAACATAAAATCAATAAATCATACTATTACTAACAAAGTTGAGTGAATTGCGACTTCTCACGTATTTGTTGTTGTTGTACTCATCAAGGCCTACATTCTTGATTTTTTTCAGATTTTTCGGATGGAAGGTGTCCAATCGCGAGGGGGGGGGGGACACAAATTTTTCGTGTATTTCCCCTCCCTGTGCGCCCCTCGAAGCAAACTTTGCCAAACAAAGACCTGTTTTGAAAAGTTCTCATCAAGACCTTTCATTTGATACCCATATCGGCTACCTTCAATGAAATTTTTTTTTCGGGGGGTCACTCCCTTACATGGGGAGACCCCCCTTAAATACCTTATAAAATTTTTTAGTAGTTGAACTTTGAAGAGATCACCACTTTACACCTATATACAAAATTTGATGCTTCTAGCTTAAGTAGTTTCCGAGAAAAACTGCTGTGACAAACGGACGGACGGACGGACGGACGGACGGACGGACAGACAGACAGACGGACAGACTGGACGCGACTTTAGAAGGGTTTTGTAAAATTATTTTACAAAACCCTAAAAAACAATATCAACATCCTTGCAGTGTATGAAACCAGATGGCCCAGTGAAGATATATAAGACATGCTACCACACACCGTATTTAAAAGCAAAAAACTGCAAGAAAGCCACGAGCTTGGAGTGGTTTTCATTTTTGACAGCACATTTGAACAAATTATCACCGATTTCAAGCTCGTCAACGAAAAGCTCGGTGCTATTTGTATCAAGACCGAATTCTTTAATGTTTGGCTGATCAACTGTCATGCGCTGTCAATGCAAAAATCGGCCGAGAAACTACACATGGAGGAACAACCAGAGGACACAGCCTCCATGCAGAGACCAACAACAATGGACAACTCATGATACACTTCGCTACCAGTAGAGACTTTGCAGTAAGCTCCACACACTTTCCGAATCGAAGCATCCATAAAAAACGTGGTCATCCCAGACGGTGGCACTTTCAACCACATCGACGATACTTTCGTAAGAAAACGAGCCACCACCAGCATTCTCGACACACCCTCGATCCGCGGCGCTCTTTGTGATTCACACCACTACCTTACAAGGCTCAAGTTTGGATCAAATTTAGATCACATACACAACTTAAATGATAGCTTAATAACGGCTACATACATGTCAGTGCTGGCAAATCGTATCAACATATTCCCGCAGACAGGAAAAAGGCGGGAGAAAGTAATGATGACATCAAAACCATGTGGAAAACAGTAAGAAATGCGATGACAGAAGCGGCTAATGAGGTCTTGGGGCACCAGTAGGGTTCATTCCCGGGAATTCTTGATCCAAAAATTCCCGGGAAATCGTTGGGCTTTGTTCCCGGGAAATCAAGCGCGAGAAAAGTCGAGAACTTGAAAAATCATATACCTATATAGAAATTAAATCGCCGTTTGTTGTGTTGCGTGGCGGTGCCGGCCAAAGTGCAGCAGCACCCTTTGATCTCTCTGCAATCTCTCTGCGGCGTCGTTTTTACACGTTCATTTTGACTCTAGCCAAGTATAGTTTACGAAGTGAGTGTTTCACAGATCACGTGATAGTTTGAAATCAAACAGGTAAGTTTTTCCACTTTTATTGACACATCATGGCTTTATGTTTAAAATATTTTTTTTAATAATATAATCTAAATATGATCTTGAATTTTACTAGGTACGAGTACCTATCGGTTCTTTCCTTTTATTGTTCAGTCAAACTTAAATACATAAAATAACTAATGATCCATTAGTCATACTACTTAGTTTAATTATATTTCCTATTTTTGTAAAACAACAACACACAAGCTTAGTTTTAGAGAAAATCGTATATATATCTTCTTCTTCTTAGCACTACAGCCCCTTTCGGGCCTTCGCTTCCTGCAAACAGCGCCTCCAAATGTCTCGGTCCGTTGATCGCGTCTTCCAATTCCGAAATCCGAGCAGCGATGAACTGTCTTCGTCGACTGAGTCAGACCAGCGTTTTCTCGGTTTCCCCACTGGCCGCCGGCCTTCAGTTCTCCCAACGAATACCTTCTTGGATATCCGTTGTTCGTCCATACGATTCATGTGTCCAGCCCATTGCAGCTTCCGCACTCTCACAATCCTTGAGACCTCCGGTTCTTCAAAAATTTCATACAGCTCATGGTTGTATCGAATTCGCCATTGGTCCCCGTCTAGCTTCGCTCCGATTATTCGCGTAAGGGCCGTCACTCAAAGGCGTTCAATATATTTCATATATATATATATATATATGTATATATATATATATATATATATATATATATATATATATTTATATATGTATATATATATATATATATATATATATATATATATATATATAAATATACATACATATAAATATATATATATATATATATATATATATATATATATATATATATATATATATGTATATATATATATATATATATATGTATATATATATATATATATATATATATACATGTATATATATATATATATATATATATATATATATATATATATATATATATATACATATATACATATATATATATATATATATATATATATATATATATATATATATTTATATATATATATATATATATATATATATATATATATATATATATATATATATATATATATATAGATATATATATATGTATGGGATACAATTTGGGACCACGCTAGAGGTTGCAATTTACTCCGATTTTCACCAAATTTTCAGGAAAGGTGTATTGGGTAAATATCTCGGTTACGATTGTGAACCAGCTATATTGGCCGGGCAAATACAAGATGGCGGCCATTTTAGACGAAAAATCGTGATTTCTGTTCTGACCAAAGTATAGCTCCGATTTGGATGCAATTTGGTCTAAAGGCTCACTGATGTACGTGATGAATCTCACAATAAAAAATCCAAAGTCACTACGGCAGAAACAAAATGGCGGCCGCTCAAAGGTTGAAAAACGTGCAGCATTTTGTTGTTATAATAGTGGTCAGAGCTTTCAACAGCTGTTCATGAAATTCGGCAGTTAGATAGAAATTGTAAGTATCTAAAGAAATACGTAAAAAAACTGGAGATCAGGTCGCAGAAAACAAAATGGCGGCCGGTTGAAGCTCAAAGCTTCGAACGCTTCTAAAAGTCGCAATTTTGATCCGAAATATATGAAACTTAATTTCAAGGTGACATTACTTATATCTACAGACTTTTATATTTTAGTGATCATGCATGTGCAAATATCAAAGTGGCGGCGGTTTAAATATGCGTTTTTTCAGGTTTTTGTGGCCCTCTAGCGGTCACATTTTCCGGTGGATTTTGATAAAACTTGAGACTATGGATCTCTGTACTATGTTCTTGTGTTACGCAGAAAATTATTAAAATTGAATGAAAAATTAAAAAAGAGGCGAAATTTCAAAACCCAATATTTTTAGCTACCATTTTTACTAAAAATTGAATTATTTTGCCCTGTCTAGAGTGAAACTCCGATTTGAACGAGATTTGGCACATTAATTGATGAGGTCCTAGCCCACAAAGACTTAAAATAGTCGAAAATCAAATGCATGCATTCAAAATGGCGGCCCTCAAAGGTCAGGAGGCAAGCGCAATTCGCTATTTTAGTAGCAACTGAAATAATGAATTTTTTTCATGGAAACGTTTTAAATGACTTATCTTGAAAGTATTTATAAATCAGACTATTTTTTAAATATTGTAAAACATTTTTAACAATCCCCTAAAAAATTATAAAATCGCGACTTGTCTGTCTGTCTGGCCGTCCGTTCGTTTGTTCGTGCGTCACAAGTTTTCTCGCAAACCACATAAGCTAGAATGAGGAAATTTTCTACGTAGATCAGAAGTGGTGCTTCTTAAAATTTGCAGTGTAAGAAAATATTTTTAAGTGTTTAAGGGGGTCTCCCTATACATATATATTTCTGTAGCCCTCTAGCAGGTAAGTTTCTCAACAGATTCCGATAAAACTTGAAATTGTAAGTTATTAAGGCAAGCTAATTTAATTTAATTATGCAAATCGGATGGCAAACAAAAAATTCGAAAATTCACAGCTTTATATTTTTAGCAGCCGTTTTCAATAAAAATTCAAAATGACTGATGGTTCAGAAAAGAATCGAAAATTTATATATCAATGGCAATGCAAGTGCTGATTAAACTTTTATGGAAATCTTTTGAAATTCACTATTTAAGCTATTTAAGCCAAAAAGTTATCACCTTTTTGTGGTAATCACTGTGAAATGAGTAAACAGCAAATGTGAGAAGGGTGAAACCAGTATAAATATGTTTATAACAATTTATTACCCGCCGATTCTCAATATGTAATCCATACGTGTGCAACTCAATTTAATTAGCAAAATATTTGCGCCTCTATGAAGGGTCTCCAAATACGAACGGCGGCAGATTCTTTTTGTTAATAAATACTCATGTAGTGCTACAAAAATCCAGTAGTAGGCAAGCCAAATTCTTTTTCGAAACCTTACGCTACATACGAGAAATCTACCTTTCCGGCCGGTGCTGCCAACGGAGATTTTTAATTATTCTGTTATGTAAGTAATTTGAAATTAATTAATGAGTGATTTTAAATTTGTGAGACGACAGTTGCCAGTTGAGTTGTGTGTGTATCACATATTAATCCAAGGCCTCATTATTAATTTGAATCGCGTTTGTTAAAGATTTCAAACATTACTATAACAGTAAAGATGGAAGCATCAAAAGTATGGAAATATTTTTTAAAAAATAAGGAATTTGCAAATGCGCAATGCCTAAAGCGCCCAAAAACAATTGATTGCAAAGGTTCAAGTACTAGTGGGTTGGTGAGCCATTTAACACATGTGCATAAAATCAATATTACTAAGCACAGGACCCAAGAAAAATCAGAATCTGAAGCATCTACAAGTTTAGGTGTGAGTGCCCCGAAAAAAAGTCCACCGATACAATCATTGGGTGAAATATTGACGAGGCTGGTTGCAAAAGACGGCTGCGCCATAAATGGAATCACAAAAAGTGAATTAATTCGTGATTCACTTTCTGCTAAAGGATATAAACTGCCCATGTGTGTTAATGATGTTATGAATCTAATACTATAATACTATGAGGATAAGGAAAAAGAAATGATTAAAGAACTTTCAGATATTTATTCCTCAGGTAACCGGCTAAGTGTGAGTATTGACGAGTGGAGAAGCATACGCAACAAACGCTATTTTGGTGATATTTGTCATACTACAGGAACAACACATTATAATTTGAGGTTAGTCGATATACCCGGTAAATATGGGGCCGTTTAAGTAAGACAAATAGTGGAGGAACGCTTGAAACATTTTGGAGTGAAATTTGAGAGTGATGTTGTTGCCGTAACAAGCGATGGTCCAAACATAATCAAAAAATTTGGCAGAGAAAGCCCCTGTGAAATGGTTCTATGTGTAAATTATGCCATCCATTTAGCTATTCTTGACACATTTTGCAAAAAACAGTCAGAAGTTACAGCTGCTAGGAATGCCCTGCATAACGATGACGAACATAGCAGCTCCGATGAAACCATCAGCACTGATAACGATGATGAATCTTATATTTCTAATGAAGAACCTAGACCGCAAATAATTGATGACATAAACAATGTAATGACTGATACCCGATCGATTATAAGATTTTTCAGAAAGAGTCCTCTTAAATCAATCACACTGCAGAAACATGTAGTAGCCGAATCCGGAGTAGAACAAGTTTTGGTACTTGATGTCAGAGCTAGAATTAAACAAGTTGGGTAAACAGACCTACGCTCATGTCAGAAGGGTTTTGTATTTACTTTACAAAATACAGTCACCAAATCGAATAAAATCAAGAAACATGTCAAAGACAATTTTATTGGAGAAAGTATGAAATTCGAAGATCATACTATTATTAACAAAGTTGAACGAGTTGCGACTTATGAGGTTTTTATTATTGTTACACTCATAAATATCTCCCTTGATAATTATTTCAGATGTCCATTCGCGAGGGAGGAAACACATTTTTCATGTATTTCCTCCCTGTGCCCCACTGAAGCAAAAACTGACAGTTTAAGAACTGTTTTGAAAAGCTCCCGTGAAAACTTTCATTTCATACTCATATTGGCTACCTTTGATGAGTTTTTTTTTTCAGGGGCCACTCTCGTGTACTGTTATCATCGATTAATGGCCAATTTTTTCGAATCCTTGAATGGTTACAAAGCCCTTTTACTAGGAGCTCTCTCCCGCCTCTTTGACTTGTTTCACTTATAGTTATTAATTGTAGGTACTCATCTTCAGTCATTCATTAAATTGAATCAAGTGTTCAAAGCATGCACCTTAAACGTTGAAGTTGAGAAAAAATAACTCAAAATTATTCAATCTTCGCATATAAAACAGCCACTATTTTGTTTTACGATTACTGATACTGCTAGCTGAACCGAACACCTGTCATTCCTGAAATTTTCATGCAAATCCTAGCAAAACTGTAGTGTCTGAGTCGGTAAAAAGCGCATGTTGTTCCATAGCCATATGTTGCCATAGTAATAAATGCAGCGCATATTGTTCCATAGTAATACAGGAAAATTCAAACCGCTATAACTTCGCTAATTATGATTCAATCCTTATGAAACTTTCAGGATAGATTCACCTTATGAATTGTCATCTGTGTACTGAATTTCATTGAAGGTACCGTTAAGATTTTATTCAAGAAAACATAAAATCCATAAATCATGCTATTACTAACAAAGTTGAGTGAATTGCGACTTCTCACGTATTTGTTGTTGTTGTACTCATCAAGGCCTACTTTCATGATTTTTTTCAGATTTTTCGGATCACAGGTGTCCAATCGCGAGGGGGGGGGGGGATGACACAAATTTTTCGTGTATTTCCCCTCCCTGTGCGCTCCTCGAAGCAAACTTTGCCAAACTAAGAAAGTTTGGAAAGTTCTCATCAAGACCTTTCATTTGATACCCATATCGGCTACCTTAAATTACATTTTTTTTTCGGGAGGTCACTCCCCTATATGGGGAGACCCCCCTTAAATACCTTATAAAATTTTTTTGTAGTTGAACTTTGAAGAGAGCACCACTTCACACCTACATACAAAATTTGATGTTTCTAGCTTAAGTAGTTCCCGAGAAAAACTGCTGTGACACACGGACGGACGGACGGACGGACGGACAGACAGGACGCGATTTTAGAAGGGTTTTGTGAAATTATTTTACAAAACCCTAAAAATGCAATCAAAAAGGCATTGATAGATTTAGATAGCTCACAAAAATGGAATGAAGGTTATATTAATGTGCTACAAAAACTGCAGATGATATTAACACCAACAAAACTTGCAGTAGAGGCGTTGAGTAGGCAAGATGCCAATTTATTGACTGCAGAGGCTATGATAGACGTATTGCTAAAAACATTTTAAAGTATCAATGATCCGTTGGCCCTCAAATTAGTAGATTCACTTAAGTTGAAAATATCAGAACGCGGTAATACGTCTCCAAGATCGCTGCTAAAATACTTGAACACCCCTGACAATTTCATGGACAATAAAAGTAACTACTTCATTGTTAACAATAAGACATTTTTGATCGGATACGCTGAAAAAGAATATAATTGGTTATACCCTGCCATCACAACTTTGACCGAAAATGAGTCGGAAGAAGTAAGCCCATCAGAGCCTGAATCCGAAAGCTTCGAAATTCAATGAGGAAAAGCAATTAAAGGCATTTCAGCAAATGAGGAGGCAAGTGCAGTGGCACTGCCAAAATCTATAGTAAAGAAAGAATTCTCACTTTTTGAATAGACTGGGAATTGGTCACCAAATTTAGAATCGATGTTCAAAGTATTGCTTTCAGTTAAACCTACTTCAACTGAAAATGAAAGAGTGTTTTCAATTTCAGGCAATATAGTTAATAAAATAAGAAACCGGCTGTCTGATAAAGCTTTAAATACTATAGTTTTTCTAAAGGCATATTTCATCAGAGAGAGAATAAGCTGACCTGATTGTTATGTATGTCTGTCTGTATGTTCAGGTCCTCAGCGTGAGATGTTCCATCGATCTTTATTCTAATTAACATACCATAAATGGTGCTGTGATTATATTTTATTTATAATTTACATTTACTTTCTACCTGAATTTATTAACGTTTTCTTTCATGTTATTTTTTTGTTTTATAGAAGCTATTTTTGTTTACAAGTTTAAAGTTGATTTTTTTTTCTAAAAAACCAGCCAAAAATGGTGCTGTGATAGCAATTTAATTATAAATTAAGATATTAACGTTTTCTTTCATGTTGATTTTTTGTTTGATTTAATAGAAGCTACTTTTGTTTATAAGTTCTAAATAACCAGCCAAAAATGGTGCGGTCATTATAATTATGAGTCTGAATAATATTATTTCTGTATTTTTGTTTTAAAGTTAATGAGCTCAATCATAAGATTAATGTTTTTGAATATAATCAATAAAATTTTTATAATTAATTTGATACTTTTATTTGAGAGGAAACCACTGAATTTGTTGACATCATTGGAACCAAATAATATGAGAAAACGTACGTAAACGTAAATTTCTCGACAACCCGAGAAGCCTCGAGAAATAAGCCTCCAGAATTCTCGAGACCCTAGAAATTGAAAAGCTCGAAAAATCATGAGTTCTAGCAACTAGCCAATGGAAAGAAGGAACGACTGGTATGACAAAAAATGAAAGGAAGCGATTTAAAAAAGGTACCAGGCTCACAAAAAACTCATCCAGCGACCAACTCGGACTAAAGAAGAACAATATAAAATCCTTAGACGCCAAGCCAAAAAAAACGTGCCGACAAAAGAAACAATTAACCATCAACATTAAGATTTAACAAAAAACCGGAAACATGATCCTACATGAATTCAGATTGACTTATGTCTCTATTAAGCCACTAAGCAACATCTTCAGTCCACAAATATGTCTTTGCAAAAGTGCACAACGAACAATCATAGACATTCTAGTCGAAATTAAAAACAAATATTTGCAATACTTCTAGAAGGTATTCATAGCGTCCCCAACAAGGACTGAAACTGCGAACATTCCAGAAATAGAGCAAGAGTTACCAGTCTTACCACCAATAGAGACAAAACACAGACAGCAGTACGGGACCTTAAAAAATAAGGCTCCTAGAATCAATTAAATACCAGAGGAACTACGCCAAAGTGTGAGTCTCCATCTAAATAACTTACTGCATCGACTAATATGATGAATATGGTCGGAGGAGCAGTTACTAGAGGAAAAGCATAATACGCAAATAGGAGGACAAATCAATGTGTGAAAATTATGGAAATTATGGAGGTGTCTTATGAAGTGCTCTTTAAAACCATAGAAAGAAAATTAAAGCCGTGCTAAGAAAGTATTATAGGAGACCAAATATTCTCAGTAAAGCAGGTGCTGAAAAAGTGCTGGAAATATAAAATCAATGTGCACCAACTCGTTGCAGACTACGTTAGCATATGACAGTGTCGATAGATATGCGCTGTACAAAATAATGCCAACTTTGACGTTGCAACAAAACTAGTCCGCCTGATCAAGATTACGACGCTTTACACAGAGGTCCCAGGTCAAGGTTAATGGTGAACTAACAAATAGTTTTAGAATGGACTCATGCTTAAAACATGATATAATATTGCTCTGGAACACGTCATTAGGAAGACATCAGCTGGAACAGCACGTTAAATCTTAGATTGTAAAGAAGTACTTCTGAGCCTAGAGTCTTTGAAGCAAGCCGAGTTGGCCTGCGAGTTAATAAAACTTGAACTAAATTCATACCTTAAGCGAGGACAAAAACTCTAGTTCGACAAAGCCTGACCGTAAACAACAACAATCTTGAAAGTGTGAATAATTTTATTTATCTTGAAGCAAACCTGAATACAAGAGGCGCCGAAAAGAAAAATATTGGGTGCCACGTAATCGCCGCAAATAAAGCATATTACTCTGTACTCCTGTTGTGGAGACGCAAAATAAACTCCACAATTAAAAAACAGTATTCAAACCTGTGCTGTTTTATGAAAGTGAGACATGAACCCTGATAAGCAAATTTGAAAAGGCAGTAGATGTATTTGAACGCAAAGTGCTCCGGAAAATTGACGGCCAAGTGAAGCAAGGAACAGATTGAAGACTATGCTTCAATGAACAATTTTATGAAGTATTTGATGATCCATCTGTTTCATCTTGCGCAAAATTACGGAAATTGCTCAAGGTAGATGTCCAGTGTGAAAACCAAGGAGTCGGGTGGACAAGGTCGCGAAAACGTGATGATTGGAGCAGATAGATGATAATATTTAGTTGCCAGAGCAGTTAATACGACCTGCGACGAAGGACTATGTGTTGACCGAAAGTGATGAAGTAAGGCGAGACACCCTTCACCGAGCGTAAAGGCGAGCGCAATACGCACGTAGTTTCAATTTAGTCGGCTTATAGGAGATCTAAGAGCTTAGTTGGGCACCTTAGTGCTCTTACAAGTTTCACAGGTGGCGATAAATTCTTTGATTTATTATAATAAGAATACGATGCGTTGTTATTTAGAATTTTGTAAGCCTGTTTACAAACCGATGCAAACATTCTCTCAGTGACACGGAATCCTTTTTCTTCGTTTACGTCAAGGATCCTGAGTCAATTCTTTCTGTTCTGGAGGGTCTTTCGACATGTAATTTTAACGTTGAATCATACTTGATCTTGAGTTGTGATTGTTACATATTCGACAACGGTATACAAATTCTGTTCCATATTTGCATTCAGTTTAATAACATAGTGTTGCACTTAGCTGGCCTTATTGTGACCTAGTGCGCAGTGAGCATGTTGATGCCCAATTTAAACACGAAGAAAATTCTAAGAAATCATTATATTCAATGCCCATTCCATGATTTATTTCTTGCTCCAAAATAGCCGTACAAAAATTTCAGCTTCAAATTGTATCAAAGCTTGGATGCAGTACCAAATTTGTAGATTTGAAAATAATACGGTAAGTGAGGCGAAGCGTGATTTCGATAAAATTTAATCCAAATTGGCAAGTACGTTTCTGGTAGTTTAAAAAATTAGACGTTGTTGGTCTTAGCATTTAACTTTAAGAGGAGGTCACATTAGCTGGGTCCCATTAAATTAGCGCCTCGGTGATCCTTAAGGTGCAAGAAAGAATATAAGTGCAATTTGATTAATATAGTCAAAAACGAGTACGGAACTATAAGTTAAAAGTCAAAATGTGACACATAGTATATTTCAAACGAGCTTATATTTACTTCTTGCGAGTGATATTTTCATCAAACAGAAGTTGTTACATTTTTGTCGTATTATACGTTATAATTACTGTGATTTACGGAAGAATGGAGGTTCCAATACGAATTTCTGGAACTGCTGTGAGGGAGATTGATCAAGATTTGCCATCAAATTGGACTTCAAAACTCCAAAAAGAATATTTATACTATTTAGACGTTCTTGGTGTGGTTTGAAGTCTAGTAATAGAGCAATATAAATAATAATTAGTTTTAAGCTACAACTACTCAACTCGATCGCTCGCGGACATGTAGGTGAGTACTACTTTGCTTCTTGTATTTATTATGTTTTATTACATTTTTCTATGTTATTACATTTTATTACATTATTCTATATAATTACATTTTGTTACTTTTTTCTTTTTAATTAACTAACTATCTATAATGATAATACAATATATAGCAAATTTTGTTCACATTTTTAACTTTATGCAGAGCTGCATTTTTAACTTATACAGAACTGAAAACGTTTGTAAATTAAAAAGAAAATGATTATACTATTTTGAAAAAGAAAGACGAAAATATCACCTTTTCTTTTTTCGGCCGTAGGTGAAGGGAGCAATTTGACAGCCTCAGCTTTTAAAAAAATACACCAAAATAATTTCATTTTCAGCCTTCTTAAAGACTAGCATGTTTTTTAGTTCTTTGTGGTTTCGATTTCTAACGAGCATGGTCCAATTAATAATGTTTTTAACTGTGTTAGCCTGGAATATCATATGTTCGTCCGCAATTACGCTTGATCAATTCAAACACTACATTAGTCGTACATTTATTTTTCGAGTTGACTGTGATTGCCCAAAACAGACTTGCCCATACAGTTAAAAAATAAAACGTTAAAATATTTAAAACTTAGTCTTCTTCTCTATTTCTGAAATGGGTAGGGATCCGTCACGTGAGGGGATACATCTTCTGGTGTTGACCCTACAGGGTTGCCAACATTCGTCGTTGGTGTTAAAGGCTTAACCATCGGGATTTTTAATCCGGTTGGGAGGGTGCGTTTTTAGGTAGGAAAAGCCCGGGCAAAACGCATACGAAAATGTATAAATAAAATACAAATATATTGGATAGTCTAAAAAGTCTTGAGCCTTTTTCGTTATTAGGTGGTGATCGTTGCCATATATCGGGCAATACTAATCAGATTGAGTCAAACTGACTGAATGACCAACTACAATTTTCATGCGGATATTTTTGTATTTCGTCATTTGTGTCAAAAGTTGTATTCATTCAAAAATGTGTGAAATTTCTGAAAAAATTCCTGTATTTTACAATATCACTACGATCAAGGTGAGAGTGTATCGCAGGCTCGTGAAAAAATTTATGGCGTCTACGGTCAAGATACTTTATCAAAAGCCACAGCCAAGAGATGGTTCGCTCGCTTTCGTTCTGGAAATTTTGATGTTAAAGATGCACCTCGCTCAGGTCGATCAACCACTGAAAAAGTCGATGAAATCTTACAAAAATTGAAGAAAACCGACACATAAGGAACTGAATATTCATCACCAAATAGTTTTGAAACATTTGCGTAAGGTTGGATACACAAGAAAGCTCAACGTTTGGGTGCTGCATGAATTACCACAAAAAAATTTGATCGACCGAATTTCCATTTAAGAAATGTTAATAAAACGCAACGAAATCGAGCCATTTTTGAAGCAAACCATTACGAGCGATGAAAAATGGGTAAGATACGAGAATTCTGTTTGAAAAAGATCCTGGTTTAAAAAAAGGTGAATCATCACAAACGCCTTCAAAGCCAGGATTGACACCAAATAAGATTATGCTGTGTGTGTGGTGGGATTGGAAGGAATTGTTTATCATGAGGTACTAGAACCAGGCCAAACAATCAATCCGGCTCTGTGCTGTCAGCAATTAACCAGATTACAACAAGCAATTCAAAAAAACCGACCAGAATTGACCAATAGAAAGGACTTTGTCGTCCATCATGACAATGCCAGACCACACACATCTTTGATGACCCGGCAAAAACTGACAGAGTTTGGCTGCGAAGTTTTGATGCATACACTGTATAGTCCAAACCTTTCACCATCAGACTACCATTTGTTTTTGTCTCTGCAAAACTTCCTTCACTTCAAAAAGGAACTGTGAAAATCCTTTGGCCAAGTTTTTCGCCGATAAACCACAGAAGTTCTACACAGATGGAATAATGGTTCTACGTAAAAATGGCAAAAGGTCAAAGATAATAATGGACAACATGGACTAAAATAAAGTCCATTTTAAATAAAAGAAACATTCAATCGAAAAACGACAAATAACGGGTCTATACTTTTTAGGCTTACAAATATAATAAAAAAATAGCTTTCCTTTTTATTTATACTCTGTTTCACAAACTTGGAAAAAAAATATATAAAAATTAAAAACTTAAACGGTTACTCCTATTACAATCAGTCACAGCAAAAGGCGAATGTTATACGTTTTGCCCACAAGGTTCAAGTAAAGCGGATTTACCATAAGAACAAAATGGATAGCTTTGAAAATTATATACTTAGTCCTGACACTCATCCAGAAGTACCTGCCTGCTCCTGCATATGATGTGCAAATTTCATGTGCCCAATTTTTGCATTGGCTACATTGCATCCAATCTTCGATAGGCGGTTCAGTGTATTTTTCAGCATACGTAAAAAAAAGAAGTCAGACTTCACATTTTCTGTTTTTATTTTGACAGATACCATATTTTTTCTTAGTCTTGTTGAAACCTGCTGATTCAAATATTTTGGTCATTTTGTTATTTGCTTTATCATATTTTATAGCTTGCTCATCCTTGACTTGCAATGGGCCTAATTTGCCATGGTGTAAGATTTTTTGTAGGTGTCGTCGATGATAATCTTGTCGTAAGGCGGGATTATGGAAAATCGTTGTAGAATTTTCAGGTTCATCATTTAGATAAAAAAAAGTAACTATTTTTGATGAAATATCCTGGCCAGTTTTTGTAGAAGAAGGATTTGTGATACAGCTGGTCATAGTAGACGATATGCCGTTAAATGGGCAATCAATTAGAGCATCATGCAAAGAGATTTTAGTTTCATTAAGAGGACGATCAGTAATGGTTGAAAGAGCATTATCTTCTTCCCCAAACACATTAGGATTATACGGCAAAATTCCTGGATTTTAAATCCATTCACTGCCTTCTGGACTGAAGTACTTTTCACGTTCACTCCCCCAAATAACATTGCCATATCATATTGGTTCACAAAGTCAAAGTCAAAGTCAAAAGCGCTTTATTTAATACTAATCGTTATAAATTTTAAAAGAATATAAAGCAAATTCCAAACAATAACAATCAAAAAACTTAATGGCCCAAATGGCTCTCTAAATTTGTACGTTATCGTTAACTCATATCATCAAAAAAAAAACTATAGCAAATTCCATTGATTACGATTATTACATATTTTAAAATTTAATTGGAAAAAGGAGAAAAAACCAACCAACACTATCCTAAAATTATTTATAATCAAAACACAACAGTGAAACTTTGATCCTACACCTAATATGTTGTAACTTATTTCTAATAAAATACAATCAAAAACTTTAACTTATACTAAAAAAATCAATAACAATGTTCCTAACCTGAGTGTTTAATCTTATCTCTAACGGAATATAGTAAACATTACATATACCTAACCTATACCTAATTTTTAACAAAAATAAACAACAACACTAAATGTAGCAATAATGAGCTGAAACTCAAAAACTAAATAACGAAGAACACCAAAACTGAAAATAAACACGAATAATTTAGACATTGTCATTCAGCCACCAATACCTAGATTGCCCCGTCTCAACTCGATCAGCTTCAACGAACCTAGCAAATGAGTATCTCCATTGAAATCGTTGGTCTCGTGAACTCAAATTAGGAGGATATTTTATCTTCTTATCGGTGGCCCGTCGATATATGTGTCATATTGGTTCACTATTCGCCCTGGATGCGATTTTTGAAATGCGTCTAATTTTTGTTCAAAATACTTTTTGTGTGGTGCGAATGACAAAGAGACAATAATATTTTTCGACATGAGTTTCAAAGCTGGATAGTATTTGTGAGCATTGTGATTAAGTAATAGTAAACCTTTCTCTTTTCATTTAAATGGATTCTTTGAGTAAAAAATTGAAGCCAATTTAAAAAGTTTCTCCATTCACCCAGCCGTTGTTACTCAATGTGGCTTGTGAGCGTGGAGGGGCACCATCTAAGTGTCACACCAGCATACGTTTGCGAGCAAATATGAAAAAGGGTGGAATATACGAATCAGCCCCATTGCAACAGCAAATAACAGTGCTTAGTTGAACCCTTTTTGCACTGCTGACTACCTCAACTTGTCTTTTTCCTTTGATAGACCAAACATTTGGCGGTTGCGTTGTGCTGCTTTTCACACCTGTCTCTTCCATATTAGATAAAGATATTTAGTTGTTGCATGGAAATTCTGTTTTGTCACCAAATTCCGAAAATTCCTATGAAATAACTCAACTTGTAGCCTATCGAAACCTCTAGTTCTTGCCAAAAATTCTGGGTGTCGCTATTCGAATCCTTCAAACTAGTCACCTTCAGCCTTTTACAAATAGATGAGCAATATTATTCTTTCTCACATACTCAAACACTAGTTCTAAAAATTCTGCTCGAACAAGACCAAAGAATAAGCTGTCTAGTTTTTTTAGGTAGGTATGCACACAGCTCTTCCTCCTGTTCCGGTGTAAAAACAGCTATACATCTGCTCAATTTCTCCGATACGCTTCCTGCATTAACGAGTCAATTCAAAGTAGTAAATGGAGTACCAAAAGTTTTTGCGGCAGAATTTACAGATCTTCCTTCAACTTTCACTACTTTTACGGCTTATTCTGGCGATTCTTCTGACTACGCCGCCCAATTTCTTTTTCTTTGATATTTAAACACCATCTAAAACAGATAAAATAAACAATTTACAAACCGGATAATTTGGATAACTACCCTATTTGCCCTTATCCGGTCTGCACAAAGCGCTAGTATAAGAAAGCTCTACAAAACGTCAAATATTATTTGTAGGCAAACTAATGAATTACTATCACAAACTAAACTTTTTGGATGTCAATTCTAACAAAAACAAAACTTACAAGTAAATACTAGACAAGTTGCACATACAGTTGATGCACAAACCTTTGGGGAAATCGTAACAAAACAAAAAAAAAATAATTTTTGTTTATCGCTAAGCCAAATGCACTGCAGTATTACTTTGCTCAAACTGCCCTGGCTAAGCCAGCGAGTATCGAAGCATTATCTAACAGCGATATCTAGAAAAGCCGATTATTTTTCTTACTCATATTATGTTTTTTGCCCGGGCTTCTCCTATTAGCTGCTTCCCCGCCGAATACGGAAAAACGACTTGTATCACCAGTAGGGTAAGCATGACCCCCCTCGGTTTTTGTCAGGCCAAAATATATCTCTATTTCGTGCCCACGAAAATATTTTTGTTCTAGACTTTGCGCCGGAGGAAAGAACCTGCCCCAGGACACCGCAGAAGCTAGCTACCAGCATGCGTATGCGTCGCCAGGCAAAGTCATCCCAGCGAGGCCAAAAATCTTAGCTCCCTATAACGGTGAACATAATTGCTGTCCTTCACTGACTTTATAATCACAGTTTAAACACTACAAATTTCATACACATCCTAACAAGCCAGTAGTGCCTAAGCGGATTTGAGGCGCATATTGCTCTACATCTGTATATTGTTGTTGTTTTTGTAACACTGAAAGCTTAAATCACCATTGTTTCGCTAAATACGCCCCGATTCTTCTGAAAGAGAGCTTGACTAATTTCACAATTAACCATCTTTGCATCAAATGTCATTTTATTTATGGGCATCCTCATGATTTTATTCTAGACAATGTAAAATTGATGAATCGTACCATTACTAAGAAAAATTGATGAACTTTAACTTCTGAGGTATTTGTCGTTGTTGTATTCATAAAAAAGTACCTTCGTGATGTTTTTTTCAAAGAGTTCGGTCCACAGGTATACAACTGCGAGGGGAGCCCATTTTTTTTTATATTCTTCCGCTTCGATATTAGTGTTGTTGTTTATATTCTTTCGCTTCGATATTACAATCATCAAGACCGATTTTAACAAGGTATTGTCAAAAAAATGTTTTTTTTCCCTAAAAATGGTATTTTTGCAACCATATGCTAAAACTCGAGAATCAGTCGGCTGATTGCGCTGAAATTCATATCGATTGTATTTCTTATTCAGTTAGTTGCAATAGGATAGTTCTAAAAAAATCCGATGGGTGGCATGCCAGTAGACTAAAAAAATATTTTTGGCATACTGTAGCTCAAGAAATAGTTGGTGATTACATTGAAATTTATTTCAAATGTGCGGCTTTTTATGCGTAATATAACCATTGTTATGACTTCCTGGTCATCTAATTCAACGCTTGTCTACGGGACGAGATTTTCCCAGTACTATTGAAGCTGGCGAGCTCGTGCTTATAAACAAGGGGAAGGGAAATCTCGGGTCACTGTCTGCATACCGCCCGTTATGCATGCTAGACATTGACGTGATTCGTGCTGCTGGGGACCTATCTCCTCGGTAATATTTGCTTAGAGCAGGACGCTCCACCATTGATGCGGTTGCAGAGGTTGTGAGCAATGGATCGTTCTTTTGGTGACATAGCACGTTTGGAACACCTTCAACTCTGGTAGATGTGGGGATATTCTGGACACACGTGAAAGCCCTTTTCAAGTCCCAGAACATCTAATATGGTTTCTGAGGGACTACCTGAAGGCCCGAAGCCTGCTTTGAGGCTCGACATAGGCCGTGGAAGGATGGAGTTGCACTGAGTGTTGCCCAGGGATGTATCCTTGCTCTAGACCTGTGAAACGGATCTCACGACGGGCTACTTAGATTGGGCTAGGTATGCTAATGCGCCGAGTGAAAGAGTTGACAACTGCCCGTGGGAACAGTCTAGCACTGGAAACCGAAGTCGTAATCTTGGCAAAAAAAGAATGCCTAGAGTAAAGGTGATCAGTATTGGGGACATACTTTCGAACCGAAGCCAGCGGTGAAGTATCTGGAGGTACTGATCAAATCAAAGATGAGTTTCTTTGAGCGAATCAGGGTAGACCTTCACGATAATTGATAAAAAACATCGATATCGTATCGATTTTCGATACGATATTCAGTGTGACGATACCAATAATGATGAGGTAAAGTTGATTCAGGAAATTATCGATATTATCGTATTGCCGATAAACGCGTCCCGATATTATCGAAAATATCGATATCGACATTGAAAATTTAAAAAAAAGTTCAATATTAAACCCTAAAAAATTAAAATACCGTTCCTAGATTAGGGATTGTAAAGTCGACTTCTATTTCGGTCGAAAGCACTGGTAGCTTGAACCTGATCCATTTTCTAAGACCTAAATAAAATGCCGTGAATGAAATCCAGAAAATTAAATAATTTCACACTCGTATTACGTTTCAACATTACGTTCACATTCCTGGGAAATCACACCTAAGTTTTGCTCGAACTCTTTTTCGGATAAAAAGGGGTCCCTTCTGGGAATAATCGACAACTGCCTTGCGAATAGGGGAAGCATTATGGCATAAGAGGAGCGATGTATAAAGAATTTCTGGAATTTCTAGAAAAGAACAAGAATAAGTCGCAATTTCGCTTCGATCTTTTGTAAAATTTAAATATCTCAATTAAGTACATTATCCGGCGGCCATTTCTGTAGAAATCGGTAAAACCTATTCTGGCAAAAGTAAAGCTCCGATTTAGATGAAATTTGGTACAAAGGCTAACATAAATATTTGAAGAAGTTTTCAGGAAACAAATTTAAGATTTAACTGCAGTGGTGAAAATGGCGGCTGCTCCGATGTCTCAACATGAGAAAAACTTCGATGAAAATTGACACAGAGGTAGCTATTGCTATCATCTAGCTAATCAAACCGACGAGTGTTATAAATTCAAAATATGCTCAAAATTTTTATGATTATGATTACACGGAATAATCAAAAATAATGAAATTTGTACAATGATATCAAGTCCAAACAAAACTGGAAAAACGTAGATTTTATATTATTTTCAAAGGCTCTAGAAATGACATTTTGATAGGAAATGCATTTTAAGATTCAGACTTTAAAGGTGACTTGATACAGTCATTTTCAAAACTAAAGAAGCATACATTACCAAAAGGGGCCAGCATAAATATGCGACATTTTTATGGCCCTCAAACGCTTATATTTTTCACCCGAACGTTAGATTTAGTATTGCGATAGCTTGATACAAATTCTTTCTATTGAATACATATGTGTGTGTGCGTAAATATGTGTAACAAGTTGAAGTAGCAGGAAAGTGCTCCTACCAGAAGGGTATTGTAACACAATTAGTAAATCAAACAATATATTCTGCATATTAAAACTTGACCCATATACAGATTCCATAAATTGAGTTCGAAAAATTATTGTGGTTATTATGATTTGAAACTCATCACCATTTTGTTTCAAGTGTTTTGGCCCCGCCGCTTGATTAGTCATGATAACACATCAATATTATAAACCATTTCTAACATTTTTATCAAAATTCCTACAAACATATTCGTAGTGTCTTGGTCCGTTGCTAACGTGTATCTCCCTAGTATCACGTGTTAATGTTGTTGTAATTGTTAAATATTCAATCGGCTGTAACTTAGGTGTTTATTAATCAATTATTGTGAAATTTTAGGGACATATACAATTACTTTTAAATAACTTAAGTTGTAGGATTTGGGAAATTTAAGGGTCCCAACTTGATTTGATTGGCAAAAATGTAAAATTTATAAAATGTACTATTTTCAACAAAGTTGATCGAATTTTGACTTCTCAGGTATTTGTTGCCCTTGTACTCCTAAAGTTACACTTCTGTGATTTTTTTCAGATTTTTTGGGGGAAGGGTGGAAACACAACATTTTCGTACATTTCCCCTTCCCCTGTACCCCTCAAAGCAAAACTTGTTGGCTTAAGAGATGTTTTGAAAAGTTCTTATTAAGACTTTTCATTTGATACCCATATTGCCTACATGCGATGAAAACTTTTTTTCGGGGGCAACTCCCCTATATGGGGAGACCCTTCTTAAATACCTTATTAATTTCTTTTCATGGTGAAACTTTGAAGAGGGCGTCACTTCGCACCTACTTACAAAATCTTATGTAGTTTGCGAGAAAAAGTGGTGTGACACACGGACGGACAGACAGGACGCGATTTTAGTAGGATATTGTAAATTGATTTTACAATACCCTAAAAATGAGGATGGCAACATCCTAGGCGACGATACCGATATTAAAAGACGATTGGCAGAATTTTCCCAAAAACTTTTAAGCACCAACACAGGATCATTGCCAACTGACTCCAATATATCAGACGAGCTCAGATATTTGAAACTAAATAAAGCGCTTAGTGTCAGGATGTACATGCATTAGTTCATTGTGAAAATCTGGACGAAAGAGACTATCCCGGCAGACTGACACAAAATTGTGACCTGTTCAATATACAAAATAAGAGATAGACTTTGTTTTCAAAACTACACAGGAATATCCTTATTGTACACGTGCTATAAAGGGAATAGTTTATAGCAGTAATTGAGAAGCGATTGGAAGTGTATGCTGACGGAATTATTGGAGAGTACCAAGCTAACTTCAGAGCAGGACGATCGATGATTGAGCAGATCTTCTCTGTAAAACAAATACTAGAAAAAGGCTGGGAGCATAATATTGATGCAAACAAACTTTTTTCGATTTTAAACCAGCCTATGCTGGCATAGACTGGAACGCCCTCTAGAATATATTTGTTGAACTAGGAATCCTAGCAAAATTACTGCGTTTGACAGCGATTAGAATGTTTAAAACCGAGTGCCAAGTTAAAATCAAAAACGATCTAACGGAAATAATCTCCATATGGAAAGGATTAAAACAGGGATACGGTTTGGCACCAACTTCCTTCAACCTAGCACTTGAGTGCATCATGTGAAAACAGCATCCATAGATGGAAAAGGCACGCTGGTCGTGAAATTTGCGTAACTGGTAGCATAAGCAGACAACGCCGCCATACTGGCCTGATCACTTTTCTATTTGCAGTAAGCGTTTCAAGAAATAAGTAAATTTGCAAACCAGGTGGGACTACTAGTCAATGAAAATATAGCCAAATTTATGATACAAGAGAAACGAAACACCAGATCAAGTTCATGAATTACACCAAAGGTCTAAAATAAAAATAGATAAGTTTCTGATGAAGCACATTATCATTTATGTACGAGTATGCGAAACGCGAACGCTGACGGGAACATTCGAAACTTGGAAAGATGCCTTTGAAAGACAAGCTCTCCGAAAATCACCTGGCCCCACAAAGCAACGAGAACAGCAAATCAGATTATAGTGTACTAGAGTCCCTGATTGCTGCTCGAGAATATAGCCTATGGTCCCATCGGTCCGTCAATCTAGTTTAGCACACCAAACCAAAAGTTGTGCCCCTCATCTTAAACTAAATGGAATATTGACTGTTCATTATAGGCCGTGTGCTGCTTGCGAGTCTAGAGCGATTTTTATTGGCAGACCTATTTCTATTTTCAAAAAAAAAAAAATTGCTCTGATTCATCTGAAATTATATAATTTAAGCTAAATTTCTGGATAATTTATTGTCTTTCTCCAATCGAGAGGATTCAAAAATTAAAAAATTTTACCATCTTTGACATAAGAATTCAGTGTCGTCATTGAAATCCTTGAAGATACGCAATATAATAGGTGTACTCGATATGAAAGTTCATTAAAATTCAATTTTACAATTTCAATCTGCAGATTCCTAGAAAAAGGATTACGATTCTGTGATCGGACATTTTAGTCCAATATGATGTCTCCCGTTTGAAACCTCAATAATAAAATCCTCAAAAGTGTCGATTATTTATGCCGAAAAAATTGGGCCAAAATACGAAATTTTCTTGTTTCAGCGATAAATATTCTTAACTATTATTTGATTTTCATGTCCTTCAACCAGGACTTAATATAAAGTAAGTCCTAGAATTTGGAGAAAATAAGACTCTTTACCTACCTTCGGTCTGGAGTTATGCCCGGCCATTCATGAAAAAGTAACAACAAAATTAGTCATTTAAAAATAACGGCCCATCAGAAGTTACTAAATAAAATAAGGAAAAGACAATCGGTTGACAAATAGAAGAGAATAAGTTGCAGTAGCTGGAGAGTGCTCTTACTAGAATGGTTTTGTAAACAAATTAGTGAAGTATTGTGTGAGCCACTTAGAAACATGTTTCTAATGAGAATCACATGTGGCGGTTGGTCCAATTGTATAATTTTCAATTGACCATAACTTTATTGTTTATTGCACGATTGCTATAAAATTTTCAGGGTATATGAACTTATACATAAGATAATAACAATGGTAAATAATAATAATTATTGGAAATTTTAAAGGTCCAGTGCTATTATCAATCAAGTTAATCGAACAAGACTTCTCAGGAATTTGTTGCCCATGCACTCATTGAGGTCTACTCTCATGACTTTTTATTAGATATTTCGGGTCAAAAATGTCCAGTTGCGAGAGAGAATACAGATTTTTCACCTATTTTGACCTTCCTCAAACTCCCCTATGGTGTCATCTTATGTTTTTTACTTGATTCAAAAAGCTCTCACAAAGCCTTTTCTTTTGATACCAACAGCGGAGATATTTTACCAAAAACAAATTCCCTGTGGATGGGAGACCTCCCCTTAAAACCCCTTTAAAATATTTTTATATCTGAGCTTTGTGGAGGTTATCACTTCTGAACTGTTCACAAAATTACAAGATTGTGGCTTAAGTAGATTCTGAGAAAACTAGCTGTGACGCACGGATAGACAGACGGACAGACAGACAGGTCATGAAACTAGTAGGTTTTTATAAAAACTATTAAACTAAAATCTATGAAGGGATTTAACTGTTTTGTTTTGCCATTTCATATAAAGATTCTTTAGCATATGAAATATTAACATTTTATCGGTTATCGTATCAACAGCGACTCAAATTGATACCGATACGATAAATTTAGAAGAAAAAAAATATCGGCGATGTCATATTAAAAAATCGATAATAGCCTTAAAATCGGTATCATTTCGTATTGTGAAAGCCTAAATCAAGCCAAAGGCTGTGAAGGCTGCTTTCGGAATATTGGCTTTGAGTCGACTTACGGCCAACGTAGGGGTCCCAACCCATCAAATAGATGAGTGTTGTAGGGTCAGTGCTACTGTACGGAGCAAAAATATGGGGAATACCAAAACCGCTTGGCACAGGGACAAAGGAAAGAACCACTGAGGACTACATCTTCATATCCGATAGTCTCTGACTTGGCGATCAGAGTTATTGCAGGCGTGATACCTGTTGCCCTCCTTGCTAGAGCGCGCCACGCTTTTGACTTGCATCGAAACGAGGACGCCAGGGAGAAAGTTGCCCGTGGGGAGATATGGCGTGCACTCAACGATTGACCGCAGTATTGGATGAACTGCACGAAGGGAAGGTGTACTGGGCGCCTCATCCCGGATGTGAGACCATGCCTAATTCGAAGGCATGGTGAAACTGACTTCTACCTGACCCAGCTTTTGAGTGGGCATGGATGTTTTCAGTCTTATGCTCAAGATTGGTGAGTCACAGTCCCCCAATTGTCAATTTTGTCCAGAAGTGGAAGACAATGCCTGCCACACATTTTTTGCGTGCACAAAATGGGAAAGACTACCAACGGACCTCTACAGGGAGACGGGAGAGCTCATCCTGGATAGTACAGTTGTGGTGATGCTTTTAGTGGTTGACAAATGGAACCAGGTGGCAGTCCTAAACGATAAAAGGAACTCACAGCAGTCGGGGCTGGGGGATCCCTTGCCTGGCAATACCTATTCTCCTCTCCCGCTAGAGGAGGGATCTCTTGCTTGAAGGCGCCTCACGGCATAACAAAACGAGACCTGGCCCGAAGTAATGTGTCAAAAGGTTCCAGGCTGGGTTCTCGGGTTGACAGTGGAAGTGTTTAGTAGGTAGTGCAGTTGTTTCTGAGCATCAGAATCCCATACTCAATGCATTCACCTCCCAACCAAGAAATAAAATGTAATTGAATAATTTCAGGAAGATTTGATTGGTAGCACCTAAAAAAATTAAAAAAATATTTCGAATGTGCAAAGTGCACAGAAGGCTCATTAGACACATTTTACAAATAAGAAAGATGTTTTCGCCGAAGGTCTGTCTGTTCATCCCTGATGCAATAGCATAGTGTCAGGCGATAGTTGCATAGTATTTACATCTTCTGCTTATTTTAATAAACAAAAATTTGATGAAATTTATTTTGGGAGACAACGAATCGTGTCGGATAAGGCTAGTATTAAAATGAAATCTGCCATAGCCACATAAGCCGAAATAATGTAATGATATTCATCTTTCATTTAAATTATCTAGAAAATATGCTGTTAAATTTTCAATGGTAAAAATTCAAACAATTCATAAGACCAAAGCAATTGTTCGCTGTTTTCATTTTCGAAGAAAAACACTTCATATTATGAACATTCTTGGAAAATGTTCAGCTGCAAAGTCAGATTGTAAAGACAGTCCATTAATAATTCCTCGGTAAATAAAAATGAAAGGCAAATAAGTTCTTTCAGAATTAGCGTGAAATGACTTCCCGAGAGTGTAGTCTTTCATTTTGAAGAATTTTTTTTCGGTACATCTAAAATTCTGATGAAATGAAAGTTTCAATACATTCATTGATGATTATCTTCTCTTTATAAAAATCTGCTTCGTAGAATTCGAAAAACATCAATTGAGGCAAGTTTATCTGTCTATTTATATTTTCGATCGAACTGAAAAATTCTCCTGAATTTTTAATGTAAATTATAATTTATAACTACTATGCAAAGTAAACGCATGAATTATAAGTATATATATATATATATATATATATATATATATATATATATATATATATATATATATATATATATATACACTACTCGTAATATACAAATTGAAATAATGCTATGCGTGGACTCTATATACCAAAATTTTAGCAGATTTCATAAACAAGCCTTAAATTTCGTTTTGGAATGTGTCCAAAACTGACGATAATACAAGCCATATGGTAGCAATTTGCATATGTATTAGTCGGCCTACTATGGACAAGCTTCCGGTAGCTGTCACCCAACTGCGGCATTAGCAAATGCTTATATTTCGTCATATATACTATTTTCCGAATAAAAAACGTGCCGAACGCATTCCATTCATGCTATAAATTCACCTTGTATAGCCCATTGTGCTCCTAAACTTTCCAAGACGAGCAAATGAAGCACACATTTTGCACCTTCGACTGATAGCTCAGCGTTGAGATGTAAACAAACTCCTATAAATTTCACTTTGGAAGGCGATAAAAACTAAACGGGTATAAGCACTGAAATAATTTTTACTTCACTAGGAGCGCTATTGTGTTCTCCGCGGATCATCTGGATTTCACTGTAGAAATCCGTCTCTAAACCGTACAAAACCTCGAATTTTTGTTGGCACCTCCACAATTCTTCATATAACGCCATGTAAGTTAGCCAGCAAAGTCGGCCTACTAATGGTCATGTGTGTGGTAGTAAGCGCTGCTGCCATATGGCTTGTATCTGTCGTCAGTTTTGAATGTGTCTCAAAAATTATGGTAACTTTGCATGTAAACTTTAAGAAGCGTTCCAGAATCTTTGTTTTACGTTGAAATACTCAACTCCTCCCTTAGACAACGTTTTCATTTATCTAAAAGCATCCACAGTTCACTTTATCTCAACGAATCGCCAAACCATCCTTGACAAGTCGAATTGACTGGTCTCATACTACCAATAAATGCTTCAACAAATATATGATTTACCCATGCGAGGATTACAACAATTACCAGTTTTAGGCGAGAAAAAGGAGAGAGAGACGAAAAAGATGATGTGAAAGAACGAAGGAAATATAGAATAGAATGAGAAAAGTGTATTACTGTAATTATCCCGATGGGAATAATAAAGCAAATTGGAATGTAGTCTAATCGACCACAAAATTTGTATATTCGTGAGTCTCTGATATGTTCACGTGCGATATAATCATAGACTAAACAACTTTATTACATTTTGGTAAAAACAAAATAAAACATCATGATAACTATTCAAAGGCATACGAGGATACACATAAAGCGAATTGACTCAAGTATGAGCACGAGTATATAAATCTAATGCCATACGTTGAAATCGTTCAAAAGATTATGATTGTCAGTTATACAAATTTCGTAGCATGATAAGCTTTGTGGTTTTTGGGGGAAAGTTTATTTGGCTGACAAAATAATAAAAGTAGATAGAAAGTAGACAGAGTGTCGGTGTGTCCTGTCTTTATCTGTTTATATCTCTATGGAAAGGTAATCTATTACGCACTTATGCTGATTACGCGATTAAAGCTACTGCATTCTATCATTACTATTACGCGATTAATTAGTGAACATATATAGCGGTATGTAAATTCATCGACTAGAATTTCAGTAATGTACTGGGCAAACATTAGATTGGATTATGATTGTGATGTAATGGATTAGGTTAGTTAATAATATTAGTTTGGGAAATTAAATACTTACAATTGTAGTCCGATAAGTACTTAGCTTACAAAAGAAAAACGAAAATTTTGGAAAAGTGGCGATTTATTTCTCAACATAATCTCCACCTAGCTCGATACACTTGATCCAACGATGCTCCAACTTCTTTGAAACGTCTGCAAAATACGTTTTCACGAGGTTTGCAAAGTAGGCCTCCGTGGCGGAAATCACCTCCTCATTTGACTCAAATTTCTACCCGGGGAGTGACTTTTTCGGGTTTGCAAACAAAACGAAGTCACATGGGGCCAAATCTGGAGAATGTGATGGATGGGGTAGCAGTTTTTAGCCTAATTTGACCAATTTGGCCGTGGCGACGGTATTGTCATGGTGAAAGAGCGCTTTTTTTGTTCAATAGGGCCTTTTTTCTGCAATTCGGCGTCGAAGCGGCCCAATAATTCGGCATAGTAGAACCCTATGACCGTTTTGCCCTTCTCCAGGTAGTCGATGCAGATAACATTGTAAGTCCCAGAAAACGACGGCCATCACCTTTCCGTTCGCTAGGACAGTCTTCGTCTTCTTCGGAGCACGTTTGTCGGCTGAAGTCTACTCTTTCTCAATAACGAAAGTATCTGTATGATTCGTATCAAGTTCAAATTCTTTAATTTCTAGCTAGTCAACTTCCACGTGCCCACAGAAAACAAGCACGGGGTAGTCAAGAGCGAATTTTATAGTACCCTGGAACGCACTACCGATGCATTGCCATCAAATAACATTAAAATTTTCCTTGGGATAAATGGAATAAAGAGGGACAAATGGAAGACATCGCCTTAATACAGAAAACAGCCACAACGGATAGTGCCTGATAGACCTCGCTATTAGCAGAGGCTTCATAGTAAATGTGGGATCCCCAGACTGTCGCATATTCAACCAAATTGACTATGTTCTAATACCAAAATGGGTGACCACCAGCATTGTCGATACGCGCTCGTTCCGCGATGCTATCAGTCATTTGCACTACTACCTTATAAGGATCAAGTTCTGATGCCATTTCTTCAAGAGCTCTAAATAAGGAAGATCAGTTACCCCATGTAACCATATACACAAGCTAAATGATAGCTCAGGAACGTCCACATATATATCAGCGGAAGAAAATTGCATCAACATATCCCCGCACACAGGAAAAACTCATGATGATATCAAAACCATTTAGAAAACAGTAAAAAATGCGCTAGCAGAAATGGACGAAGAGATTTTGAGGTACCGACTAAAGAAAAGAAGTATTGAATAGTACAATCGAAAATGAAAGGAAGTCGTTGAAAAAAGGAACCAGGCACGCAAAAAAAACATCACCAACCGACTTGGGCTTAAGAAGAACAATACAACACTCTCCGATAACTAGCGGTGCCGAAGAAAGAAACAACTGACCATCAACACCAAGACCCAACAGGGGAACGGGAACATGACCCTACATGAAGTACGATCGGTGTATACCTCTATTAAACAACTAAGAAACGGATTCAATCCATAAACAAGTCTTTGCAAATATACACCAGGATCAACCAGAGGCAACCCAATCAAAATCAAAAACAGATCACTTCAATATTTCCAGGAGCTATTCACTGCATCTCCAACAACGACTGAAGGTGTGATTATTCTAGAAGCAGAACAAGGGGTTCAGTTTCATCAACAACAAGAGATGAAAAGCTGGCAGCAGTTTTGTCGCCCGCAACTGAAATATCTAGTGTATGTGGGGGATGACAGGGGGCTACGTCTTGATCCAGATAAGGTGGATTGTTTGCTGAACATCCCACAATCTACAAATGTGAAGAAAGTTTCGTGGTACAGTCGGTTTATACCGGATCATGCCACGCTTACCGCTCCACTGAGTAATTTGCTGAGGAAAAATCGAAGATTTGTGTGAATGGATGGTTGGATTGCGTCACATTTGAAGACTGGTTTCTCAATCATCTCTTTTCAATACTGAATAAAAAGGAAGGGTGAAAAGTTGTCATGGGTGACAACTTTGCATCGAATAACGGTCTTATCCGAATATGAAAAGAATGGCGTCTGCTTTGTGTGTTTACTTCCACATCCTATTCACATTCATTAGCCATTGGACGTTGCTTTTTTCGTCCTTTGTAATGCAAATGGCCACAAATACTACTAAATTGGAAGAACAACCAAATGGGAAGAAAATTGCTGACGACACCTAAAGATCAATTTCCATCTGTTAAAAAAGCATTCATTAACATCAACCAAACAAGATTTAATTTCTGGTTTTAGAAAAACTGGATATTCCCCATAAACAAAAAAGGGATTAATGCCAGCAATTTCTTGGGAAAATTAGAACAGTCCCGACTCTATACTATTTGCCCAGAAAAGAAAGCTAGGAAAAAGAAACTCAATTTAGTCCCTGGATTATCAATCTTCTGATGTTGTTGAATCAGGTCCTTCTGGTGTTCACATAGCCTTATTATTGGCTAGACGATGTCAAAAAAACCAACACAGCAAAAGGTCTCATTTTCAAGCGTCACTGAGTCCGATTACTCTGGCTTCCTCCACAGAAGGCCACAGATTATCGTTTGATGCCTCTGAAGATAATGTTTCCCTGAGCAATGTTATTCATCTACAAGGGTTAATACAAGCTGAACTGGACGTGATGACAGTCGACGAAGAGCAAAAGCTATTGCTAGAAATTAAAAACGGAAAAATGGCCACACAAGGATCCCCTAGTGTTGAGGAGAATAATACTGTTATTCAAAGTATTTATGTATGTATGCAGTGCTAACACTATATTGTAGTTGTAAAGTATCATGTTATCGTGACCTAAAATTCATGGAACGACCCAGATCAGGTTTGTGAAAAAGGTGCATTTGTAGGCTGCTTAGAGAAAGGCGAAACATTCTGGCGCAGGCCAACAATTAAATATGAACAACTTTACAGTTGGAGTCACATACGAGTAATTTGTAAGATCAGAGTTTCTGAATCAATTAAAAAGGGCTGTTATTCTATTCCCGAAATAGAGCATCATTAATATAATTTGATTTTATTTAGATTACGTTTGAATCTTGTAACTCAACGATTACTGAAACTGTAAATTTAAAGACGTGCTTTTAAGTTAATGTTTAAAAAAGTTTTAAGAGTTCTACTTCATTACTTAACCAAACCTTCCTACAACATTCTACATACTTTTAGCGTTGGTTACAATGACCCAAGCTGATGAATATTTTCACTGTAGAAATATATCGGATAAAGTACTCTCCTCAAAAGGCAACATTGGCTCGAAAATTTAATAAAAATAAGGAGAATATTTGTAGATTATTTTCGAATTAAGCAATCAGTATTAATCATCATATCCTCGAGTTTCTATAAAAATGTAACACATCATAAAATATCAAGCAAACTATAGCGTTTTATATGAAAATGTTGCAAGAAAATGGACAAAGTAACCCGCTCTTGCGATATATATATATACATATATATATATATATATATATATATATATACACACATATATATATATATATATATATATATATATATATATATATATATATATATATATATATATATATATATATATATATATATATATATTGGCGATTCCTTCTTTGTGTCTTTTTAGGGTTTTGTAAAATAATTTTACAAAACCCTACTAGTTTCGCGACCAGCCTGTCCGTCTGTCCGTCTGTCGGTCCGTCCGTCCGTCCGTCCGTTTGTCACAGCAGTTTTTCTCGGAAACTACTTAAGCTAGAAACATCAAATTTTGTGTGTAGGTGAAAAATGGTGATCTCTTTAAAGTTCAACTACAAAAAAATTTTATAAGGTGTTTAAGGGGGTCTCCCCATATAGGAGAGTGACCCCCCGAAAAAAAAATTTCATTGAAGGTGGCCGATATGGGTATCAAATGAAAGGTCTTGATGAGAACTTTTCAAAACAGGTCTTAGTTTGGCAAAATTTGCTTTGAGGGGCGCACGGGGAGGGGAAATACACGGAAAATTTGTGTCCCCCCCCCCTCGCGATTGGACACCTGTGATCCGAAAAATCTGAAAAAAAATCAGGAATATAGGCCTTGATGAGTACAATAACAACAAATACGTGAGAAGTTGCTAGTCACTCAACTTTGTTAGTAATAGTATGATTTATCGATTTTATGTTTTCTTGAATAAAATCTTAACGGTACCCTTAAATTCTATGAAACACAGATGACTATTTATAAGGCTGATCTACCCTGCAAGTTTCATGAAGATTGAATTACATTTAGCGAAGTTATAGCGGTTTGAATTTTCCTGTATTACTATGGAACAATATGCGCTGCATGTATTACTATGGCAACATATGGCTATGGAACAACATGCGCTTTTTACCGACTCAGACACTACAGTTTTGCTAGGATTTGCATGAAAAGTTCAGGAATGATAGTTGTCATGAATATCTTTGAGAATCGGTTCAGCCAGTGGTACCAGTAATCGTAAGACAAAATAGTGGCTGTTTTAAATGCGAAGATTGAATAATTTTGAGTTATTTTTTCCCAACTTCAACGTTTAATGTGCATGCTTTGAACACGTGATTCAATTTAATGAATGACTGAAGATGAGTACCTACAATTAATACTCATAAGTGAAACAAGTCAAGGAGGTGGGAGAGAGCTCCTAGCAAAAGGGCTTTGTAACAACTCTAGGATTCGAAAAAATTGGCCATTAATCGATGATAACAGTACAGCGGAGTGGCCCTGAAAAAAAATTCATCAAACGTAGCCGATATGAGTGTGAAATGAAAGTTTTCATGGGAGCTTTTCAAAACAGCTCTTGAACTGTCAGTTTTGCTTCAGTGGGGCACAGGGGGGAAATACATGAAAAATGTGTTTCCTCCCTCGCAAATGGACATCTGAAATAATTATCAAGGGAGATATTTATGAGTATGTCAATAACGAAACCCTCAGAAGTCGAAATTCGTTCAACTTTGTTAATAATAGTATGATCTTCGAATTTCATATTTTCTCCAATAAAATCGTCATTGACATGCTCCTTGATTTTATTCAATCTGGTGAATGCATTTTGTCAATTGAATACAAAACCCTTCTGACACGAGCGTAGGTATGTTTACCCAACTTGTTTAATTATTTATTTTAAATGCAATTTTAATTCAATTCAATTGTTTTTGAATTTTCGAATTAACTTAAATATTTACCCATTATACAATTCCGATAAAAGAGTAACCTAATTAAAAAACTTTTTGACACTTTTAATTGATTTTTGCTAGATTTTTTCACGCTACTGTAGACAACGGTTGTACAACGATTTCAATTGATAATGTTAACTTCAAATATTAAATTAATTGACATTATGATTTATAATTAAATAAAATAAATGTTAAATGGATTTTTAATGGAGAAATTATCTTTCATTGTAGAAAAAGAAGTTTTCCCGTATCCATAAATGAACTAACCTTCATACTGGTAACCATCGACAAGGCACAAGCGCCTTCTGTTAAGAGGCACAATCTCCAGATAAACCAAAGCCACCACAAGGGCCACAATTTCCGGATAAACCAAAGCCACCACAAGGGCCACAATCTTCGGATTAACCAAAGCCACCACAAGGACCACAATCTCCAGATAAATCAAAGCCGATACAAGGGCCACAATCTCCAGATCCGCGCAAACCACCACAAAACTTCAACAAGTGCCGCAATCTCCAGATCAACCAAATCCACCACAAAGGCCACCCTCTCTGTATCGACCTAGGCTACCTGAAAAATGCACATTTGAAATGAACAAGGAAGTGAAGATTTGCATACCCTTCAAATGTACCTGTGTAATCGATACGAAAAATCTAAGCGAAATTTGATGTTTGTCAGCTGAGAGACGACACCCTACACAGTGTATAAAGTTATAAAAAATTTTTTTAACAATACATACATTCAAAACAACAGTTGTAAACTAACGAACAAATTTCCATACTATCATCATCACTATACTGGTGACCACCGACAAAGCACAAGCGCCTTCCGCCAAGAAGTTTTACCATCACCATACTAGTGACCACCGAAAAGGCACAAGCGCCTTCTATCAAGAAGTGTTATCATCACCATACTGGTGATCATCAACAGGGCTCAAGCGCCGATTTACATTTTCAAAGCAAGTCGAAGAAACGATTATAAGGATTATTTATCTTCCTTCGGAGCAGAAATGGAAATATGGAAATTTTGTTTAATGAACAAATTTCCATATATTTTAGTTCACTAAAAGGAAAAGGTATATCCTACAACGGGGGGATATACCCGCCTAGAGGCACCGTTCAACCCCTAGGCCTTATTTAATTTACAAATCAAATTTTATACAATATCTCGAAACGGACCTGAATTCGTGACCCGAATCTGACAAAGCAAATTAAGGAAGCTTCAGGCGGTGTCTTATATATTTTACTGGTGTAAGTAATTATCGATCACATCGACAGCATTGCAGTTTCAACTCGATCTTTTAAAGCCAGTTACGAATCAATCACAATTTTCATCGTCAGTCAATTTTCGTCAATTCATTCGATTAATTGTGTTGGAGGTTTCCGGTTTATTCAGCCTATATACACTCAGTCAATATTTATTGTAAAGGTTGCTCCTTTATTTTTTATCCTCAATTTACATATATATATTTACTACATTCAACTTAAATAATTTCAAACTACATAACTATTAAATTCCCTTTTAATTCGCAAAAAGGAAAAGGTATATTCTACGACAGGGGTGGTAAACCCGCCTAGAGGCACCCTTTTACAAAGTTTTAATAACTAATTTAGCGAATTTTTAAAAAATTTTCAAAAATATTTCCGATTTTATGAACATGCCGGATCAACGTGAAGAAATCTTTAGAGACGCTGTTAATGCCCCCAACATCGCTGACAACGTCCTCATTTCAGCCCCACCAGCAAGTAATCGGGATAATAACATTAACAATTCCCCAAACAGATCCATCAATGCAGTTTCTGTGAAAACGTGTCCTTTTTGGAAGCAATTCCCTGATGCGTGGTTCCTTTGGATTGAAAGTC
The DNA here is from genome assembly GCA_963969285.1 of Odontomyia ornata. Taxonomy (NCBI): domain Eukaryota; kingdom Metazoa; phylum Arthropoda; class Insecta; order Diptera; family Stratiomyidae; genus Odontomyia; species Odontomyia ornata. Next base: position 66,692,012 of record OZ017741.1, on the reverse strand, counting down.
AGTTTGACCAAGCAAGAATCATCTTGGAACAAACCAAATTCAACCATTTGCTCTCGGCTCTTGACCAGGATCTTTTTAGGCTTGCTAGTGACCTGGTTTCATCACTCCCGCCTTTTGATCCTTATTCAACGTTCAAAAGAGCCCTAATTGGCAGACTTTCTATTTTGAAATCTGAAAAAATGAAACAAGCTCTGACTGAACTTACTCTTGGGGATAATCTCCCTTCGCAGTTATTATGTGACATGAACACTTAAAATGAAGGACGTTTGAGTAATAACAAACTTTATGGCTTCAACGTTTACCGCATTATATGCAGGCCGTTCTAGCTTGTAAAACAGGTCCTCTAGATGAAATGGCAGGTTCTCTGGATGAAATGGCTGTCTGCGCTGATAAAATTCATGAGATTCCAAGTCCTTTCTCCGTCTGTTCTTTATCGTCAATTAATTCTGCGGTTCCAAATTCAATAATCTAAATTATTGTGTAATCAATCAGCCGAATATTGATTTAGTAAAGGATTTCACAGCACTCGTTTCAAATCTCTCGATGGAAGTACATTCTCTGAAGTCTCAAATAGCAAATTTAAAAAGATTTAGAAATTCGAGCAGAGACAATAATTTCCGAACCCTTTCTAGATCAAGAACTCCTATTCCAAATCACGAGACAAATATATGTTTCTACCATAAAACTTTTGGTTCAAATGCACGCAAATGCAAACATCCTTGCAAATTTTCACACGTTTCACTAAATCTTAATCAAACTTGAAACTAATGGGCGTATCCTCGTCAACGGCCCCGGATACAAACAGCCGTAACAGCCGTTTAGATATTTTTGACCCATTATCGAGGTTGACTTTCCTCATAGATACAGGATCAGAGGTTTCTGTGTTACCAAGTAGCAACAATAAAACTAAAACTCATGATAACAATTTCTTTCTTGCGGCTGCAAATGCAACTCGCATTAAAACTTTTGGTTTTAAAAAAATCACAGTCAGTTTCAGTCTTAGACAAAATTTTCCTTGGATTTTCATCGTTGCAGTTGCACTAAAACCTATTACCGGTGCAAGCTTCCTAAAAAAATTTGGTCTTATTGTAGACATTATAGAAAGATCACTAATTGACCCATTAACGAAAATTGCCTCTAAGGCCAAAATTTCTCAACAACTTTTTGAATCTCTATCAATTTTATTAACTGCATCTAACAATCTCAAGTTGAATGAGTTATTAAAACAGTTTAGGAATATTATCGTTGATGATGGAACTCTTAAGCCAATTAAATCCGATTTCTTCAAAAATGAGAAGATTAAGTAGCGAGCTGTTATCCGATGCAAAAAAAAATGATTTCGACAAAATGCTAGCAGCTGGCATCTGCCGTCCTTCAAAAAGCCCATGTTCTTAACCGTTGCACCTCGTTAAAAAGAAAAATGGTGAATGGAGACCATGTGGTGATTACAAACGACTAAGCATCACCGTTCCTGATAATTATCCACTGCCTCATATTCACAATGTTGCAAATTATCTTTTCGGAAATCAAATATTTTCCACTATAGATTTATTCAAGGCATATAATCAAATTCCTATCAAAGAATCGGATATATTTGTAGATAAAACCGCAATTTGCACACCTTTTGGATTATTTGAATTTCCTCGAATGACCTTTGGATTATTTAACGCTGCTCAGATATTTCAAAAAATTATTCACAGCATTCTTAGAGATTTATCTTTCTGTTTTGTTTACCTTGGCGACATTCTTGTAGCCTCTGGCCCATTTAAAAACTCTTTTTGAGTGACTTCGGGAGTTTGACTTAACGATAAACTTATAGAAGTACAACTTCATGAAAGCGGAGGTAAAATTTCTTGGTCACTTCAACTCTCTAGACTTAAAACCTTGTCTTGAGCGAGTTTCTGTTATTAAAAATGTTCCCAAACCTGAAACTGTTAAACAATTGAGACGATTTCTCGGGATGATGAACTTTTATCGGCATTTCATCCCAAATGCTGCAGATATCCATCACCATTCGAATAAATTTTCAGTGGAAAAGAAAAATGATGGCAATCGCAAAATTGATTGGGATCCTCTTGCTGAAGAAGCTTTTGAAAAATCAAAACATCAGCTATCCCAAGCCACTTTAATATATTTTCCTTCCTCAAAATCTCGACTTTCATTAGTGGTGGATGCTTCAAACTTCGCCATAGGCGGAGTTGTCCAGCAAAAAATCAATGATCAATGGCAACCACTGGGATTCTATTCAGTTAAACTCTCACCTTCATAGATGAGAAACAGCGCTTATGATAGAGAGGTTTTTGCGATATACTATTCTATTAAGCATTTCAGACACTTGCTAGAAGGTCGTCAGCTCACAATCTTTACTGACCACAAGCCTTTTAACAAAATCCGGATAAGGCTTATCCAATTCAAAATCGGCAGTTAAATTATATTGCTTAATTAAACTAATATACAAGATATATCTGGCAAAAGCAATTGTCGCCGATACTCTTTCAAGAGTAGAATTGATTGAGTTGTCTTTAACCTTTGACATTAAGGAAATCGCTCATGCTCAACAAAACGAGGCTGAACTAAATGAACTCCATCAAAACTCATCGTTTTGTTTTAAAGAAGTCCCCATTACAAATTCTTCCCTCAAAATTCTCTCTGATCATAGTGAAAATTCAGTAAGACCATTTATACCCGATCAATTCAGGCAATAGGTCTTCTGTCAATTTCACAATTTACACCATCCCGGTATTAAGGCCACCATCAAACTATTAACATGAAAATTTCTTTGGAGCAAAATGAAAGCAGATATTAGAAATAGAGTCAAAGCTAGTCTCAATTGCCAAAGAGCCAAAATTACACGTCATGTCATACAAAATGCAGTTTCCTTTCTAGATCAAGAACTCCTATTCCAAATCACGAGACAAATATATGTTTCTACAATAAAACTTTTGGTTCAAATGTACGCAAATGCAAACATCCTTGCAAATTTTCACACGTTTCACTAAATCTTAATCAAACTTGAAACTAATGGGCGTATCCTTGTCAACGGCCTCGGATACAAACAGCCGTAACAGCCGTTTAGATATTTTTGACCCATTATCGAGGTTGACTTTCCTCATAGATACAGGATCAGAGGTTTCTGTGTTATCAAGTAGCAACAATAAAACTTAAACTCATGATAACAATTTCTTTCTTGCGGCTGCAAATGCAACTCGCATTAAAACTTTTGGCTTTAAAAAAATCATAGTCAGTTTCGGTCTTAGACAAAATTTTCCTTGGATTTTCATCGTTGTAGTTGCACTAAAACCTATTACCGGTGCAAACTTCCTAAAAAATTTGGTCTTATTGTAGACATTAAAGAAAGATCACTAATTGACCCATTAACGAAAATTGCCTCTAAAGCCAAAATTTCTCAACAACTTTCTGAATCTCTATCAATTTTATTAACTGCATCTAACAATCTCAAGTTGAATGAGTTATTAAAACAGTTTAGGAATATTATCGTTGATGATGGAACTCTTAAGCCAATTAAATCCGATTTCTTCAAAAATGAGAAGATTAAGTAGCGAGCTGTTATCCGATGCAAAAAAAAAATGATTTCGACAAAATGCTAGCAGCTGGCATCTGCAGTCCTTCAAAAAGCCCATGTTCTTAACCGTTGCACCTCGTTAAAAAGAAAAATGGTGAATGGAGACCATGTGGTGATTACAAACGACTAAACAGCATCACCGTTCCTGATAATTATCCACTGCCTCATATTCACAATGTTGCAAATTATCTTTTCGGAACTCAAATATTTTCCACTCTAGATTTATTCAAGGCATATCATCAAATTCCTGTCAAAGAATCGGATATATTTGTAGATAAAACCGCAATTTGCACACCTTTTTGATAATTTGAATTTCCTCGAATGACCTTTGGATTATTTAACGCTGCTCAGATATTTCAAAAAATTATTCACAGCGTTCTTAGAGATTTATCTTTCTGTTTTGTTTACCTTGGCGACATTCTTGTAGCCTCTGGCCCATTTAAAAATTCTTTTTGAGTGACTTCGGGAGTTTGACTTAACGATAAACTTAGAGAAGTGCAACTTCATGAAAGCGGAGGTCAAATTTCTTGGTCACTTCAACTCTCTAGACTTAAAACATTGTCCTGAGCGAGTTTCTGTTATTATAAATGTTCCCAAACCTGAAACTGTTAAACAATTGAGACGATTTCTCGGGATGATGAACTTTTATCGGCATTTCATCCCAAATGCTGCAGATATCCATCGCCATTCGAATAAATTTTCAGTGGAAAAGAAAAATGATGGCAATCGCAAAATTGATTGGGATCCTCTTGCTGAAGAAGCTTTTGAAAAATCAAAACATCAGCTATCCCAAGCCACTTTAATATATTTTCCTTCCTCAAAATCTCGACTTTCATTAGTGGTGGATGCTTCAAACTTCGCCATAGGCGGAGTTGTCCAGCAAAAAATCAATGATCAATGGCAACCACTGGGATTCTATTCAGTTAAACTCTCACCTTCATAGATGAGAAACAGCGCTTATGATAGAGAGGTTTTTGCGATATACTATTCTATTAAGCATTTCAGACACTTGCTAGAAGGTCGTCAGCTCACAATCTTTACTGACCACAAGCCTTTTAACAAAATCCGGATAAGGCTTATCCAATTCAAAATCGGCAGTTAAATTATATTGCTTAATTTTCAACTAATATACAATATATATCTGGCAAAAGCAATTGTCGCCGATACTCTTTCAAGAGTAGAATTGATTGAGTTGTCTTTAACCTTTGACATTAAGGAAATCGCTCATGCTCAACAAAACGATGCTGAACTAAATGAACTCCATCAAAACTCATCGTTTTATTTTAAAGAAGTCCCCATTACAAATTCTTCCCTCAAAATTCTCTCTGATCATAGTGAAAATTCAGTAAGACCCTTTATACCCGATCAATTCAGGCAATAGGTCTTCTGTCAATTTCACAATTTACACCACCCCGGTATTAAGGCCACCATCAAACTATTAACATGCAAATTTCTTTGGAGCAAAATGAAAGCAGATATTAAAAATAGAGTCAAAGCTAGTCTCAATTGCCAAAGAGCCAAAATTACACGTCATGTCATACAAAATGCAGTTTCCTACTATGAGAAAGAAGATGAAATTCACACTAAGATTGAGTAAGTCATGGATATTAAAATAGGGGTTTCTTCAGACTTTCCTGTGAAAACTAACTAAAACACAGAAAACTATGTTGACTTGGGTGGATATTGGTGCATAGTTCAGTGTTTGGCAACAACAACGTTTGGAATCAATCTGTTTTGGTAAATGAGATATTAAATTTACAATAAAATTTGCTATAAAGTTTAAAGTTATTTTATTGTCTTATGGCGCAGCTGAGGAACAATAAAGTAAGTACATCTGCCTTTGTTAATGAATTTACATGCTTCCAAGAGGTGTTAAACGCCTTAGCATTCATTTTATCATGTTTTCATCAGTGAAGATAGTAGTTGCGTGGGCGATTTGAAATAAATTGGAACTGACTAGGTAAAAATTAGCTTCTGTGCTTGGAAAAGCTCACAAAAATTTGCATCTTATCAATACTAGAAAATTAATTAGGAATTTCGCTGGAGTTTTTTGAAGTTGATATTAATAGACTTGACTTATGTGATATTGTACATCATCAGTTTTGCTTTGCGAACATTTATTTTTCTTTCTAATATCATTTAATATATATAACAAAGGATGAAAGAAAGTGTTTGGATCGCATTAAACTAATACTGAAGCAGGTGTCTTAAAGTCCGCGTAGTGTACTAGTTAGAGTGCTCGCTACGTAAGCCGAAGGTCTCTAGTTGGAGTCCCGTTGGTGACAACGAGATTTGCTTCAAGCGATTCTTCGGACGGACTATAAGCCTGTTCAGTTATGATATGTACTGGTTTCAAATCAGGACGTGCCCCAGCTGGATGGACGGACCAACGGCCAAAGCGTAGTACAGTAAAAGCTCCTTATTGCGCTTCCTTCATTCGCGTTTTTCCTATTAGCGGTTAAAAAAAATGCGACCCAATTCCTTTATTCGCGACTAAAAATTTCTTTATTCGCGGATCTAAAAAGTACATACAAAATAATAAAAGGATTCCAATAGACATCCAACCCAATATCCATTGTAAATGCCGTCAAATAGACTACTAAACAAAGTAAAATGGATCTTATTACAACTTTGCCTAAAGTATGTCGTTAAATGATGTCACCAAGGGCTTTTTCATAAGCTGCATTCGCCGCGATCGCTGTTTTTGAGAATGTAAACAAACAGAATGAAAGTAATCTTATTACTCAATGGATAACGTATACAAGTATTTGCATGTTTTATTGATTCGTTGCTTTGCTTGTTTCATTGTTTCGTCTTCAACATTCGCCGTGATTGGTGTTTTTGAGAATGTAAGCAAACAGAATGAAAGCAACCTTATTACTCAATAAATAAGGTATATTTGCGTGTTTTATTGTTTCTTCGCTCTGCGTGTTTTATTGTTTGGTCTTTAACATTCGTTACAAAAATTGTGATCGAGTAACACGTTGCTACCGTTTTTTTTTCCTAATTTATGTCAACCAAAAAAAGTGAGAAACGAGTTTCGACACGAAAAAAAATCTGTGTTACCCCTTAAAGTGAAAATAGACATGCTTGATCGTTTACGCCTCGGAGAATCGTTTGCATCCATATCACGGTCATTCAATATCAACGAATCAACTGTACGATCGATAAAAAAATCCGAAGATAAAACAAGGTCGTCGGTAGCTACAACTTCACTGTCAGCGAAAATTGTTCGTGATCCGGCAATAGAAAAAATGGAAAGGGCGTTGTCATTATGGATCGAAGACCGCAACCAAAAAAGGGTGCCCCTGAGTGGTCCAATGATCCGGGAGAAGGCAAAGCGTCTTTACGCTCATTTTAAAGAACCTGATAGTAGTTGTTTCTGAAGTTGAAACTTATTTAAAAAAACAGAATTTAGACTTTAAAGCACTTCTCGTTTTGGACAATGCACCAGGTCATCCTCGCGAACTTGAAACTATGCATCCAAATATAAAAGTGGAATTTCCGCCTCCCAACACGACGGCTTTGCTTCAACCTATGGATCAAGGAATAATCCAGGCCTTTAAGCTCTACTACATTAGACGAACCTTCAAAATAATATTGGATAATATGGAATGTAGTCCTGATATGAATGTAATGGAATGCTGGAAGAAATTTGACATAGCAAAATGCATCGTAAACATAAAAGAATCATTGGAAGAACTGAAGCCACACACGTTGAAATCATGTTGGAAAAAACTCTGGCCTGCTCTGACTGCGGAAAATGACGAAGAATCTGTGCAAGTTCAAATTTTGACTGCAAACATAGCCGAAATCGCGAATGGAATAGGTCGAGATGGGTTCGAACAGATAGAATCAAGTGACATTCAGGAATTGCTTGGATCGCAAAATGAAGATTTGACTGACACCGACTTGGAGGAAATGTTAAATTCACAGCCAATTGAAGAAGAGGCTTCGACAAGCACTGGAAACGTGACATTTAATTTGAAAAATCTTAGTGAAGGTTTAAGAATGGCAAATGGGCTTTGCGATTTCTTTCTAAACATTGACCCGTCTATGGAACGAAGTGTTATTTTTAAGAGGCAAATCACTATTGCAACTGCTGCGTATCAGTCTGAATTGAAGGAGCTTTTAACAACTGCCAAGCAAGAGAAAATTACAAAATTCTTCAAACCATTGCCTAGGCCTTACTCAAAATAATTAATCAAAATGTTCCATTAATAATCAAAATGTTCAAAATTATAATTATTCAAAATAATTAATCAAAAACTTGAATTAAATTGATTTTTTTATAATTCGTCTTTTCTTATTTTGTCACTTAGGAACGTATCCCCTATAATTCCATATAAATTACCATTCCGTATTCACGGTTTCTGTATTCGCGGCATATTTATGGAACATATACCCCGCGAATAAAGAGCTTTTACGGTACTTACCATACCACCTTTTCGAGTGTCGATACATTCAGCCAAGATAATGAGATACTCTAACTATCTCTAAGCGAAACCCAAAGGCCAAAAAAGGCGTCTTAAAGAGTGCTTGGCACGTCGGTATCGCTCGAATGATTCCATGAGTTATTCCAAATAGGACTGCGGAAAATTGATTATATCACTTGTTCTCCCAATTCTGCTAAGCTGCACATTTTTCACAGCAAGGCATATCAATAATTTTACAGCTAAGGAAGCAACAGGTGCTAAAAAATGGCACCATTCTTTAAACCCAGGTAATGCGCTACAAGCACTTAAAACACAGCTCACATTTTATCAAAACCAGCAATAAATTCTTCTCTTCTCACCTGCAGAAGCGGAATATTAGCCCCATAAATTTAATCTGATGAATAAATTGTGCATATAGCCAGCCGGTTCGTTTATTACAGACTCAATTTCATTTCCTATTCCAGTATTCATTCTTCCTTATGCTACAAATATCCTCCATTCACATTCCCGTAAACATGTCAAGTTTTATTCACCCAAAATGGAAAATGAATATACACACAAAGAAAGCTAGGGAGGATGCGGAGTCTTTTCAATTCTCTACTCAGCACCACAATTAATGGTTTAGGAAAACATAACGCTTCATTTCACATACACTCCTTCACATTTCCGACTGATTGTAAATATAAAACCGCCAGAATATCAAGTTTTTCCTTTTCGGTCAAAGTAGGGCTTTGGATATCGTAGAAACGCACGAGTGGGGGTTGCTTTGGTCCTAGCAACAGAACATCATCACGACCACTAAAACCATTGACAGCAACAACAATAAGTTCAACAAACCTCTTAAAAGGTGATTACCCTAGTTTTCTATCAATGCTGCCGCTTTCACTTTCCAGTCAGACTCAACCGAAAATGTTGTGCTCCTTTTGAGATAGACATGCTTACTCTTTAAGATTTCCGTTTTGGGCACAGCTGTCGTCGATATTGGAGAACTAGGATTTTTCCTAATTCCTTGTAACACGGTAGAAAGCAAACACGAAAAGCAATGGAGCCTATTTATGTGTAGTGGAAATTGTATTGGAAAAAATGATCTAAATGCATGGCACATCTGGACCCACACTTGTCGGAAATCAAGATGAAAAACCTTTAACAACATGATGATACCTTCTGCTCTTGATTCCCATGAGAGTGGAGAGCATCAGAATTTCTACTTAAGGATGTCGTTGTGAGGACGTAAATGTAAGTAGAATGTCTATGAAGCTGTCGTCGTCCAAGAAAGATCCTCCAAAATACAATGCGACAATTGTGTAGACAGTGGATGAGAATAAAAACAAACAAAACGGCTCAACAATAGTAAGTGGATTTGAATAGTTTGTCGGCAAAAGAGGGTGCACAGTGGTGATGATGTGGAGTCTGTAGGTCAAAATGCTATCATCTATCAGATGGGCTAATGTAGTTAGATTCGTTTAGATTACATCAGAGGCTGAAAATGTTGTCGGCGCGGGATTTATTTAGACATTTAATGAACTGATAAAAATTGGATTTTCTTAAAGCTGGTATTGAAAAAGTTTTCTATTGCTTATGAAAATAATAGAAATTACCATTGTGATATTACGTCTCCAGAGATTATATCAGGAATTTGATGACTACTGGATGATGATTTTTAAGAAATTCGGCTGATATTTCCGTGAGTTAACTTCTATCTCCCAAATAAACACTGATGGTGGTACCTGAGCAGGCAAGCATGTTCACTTTTCGATGGTGTGAAAAGAATAAATTTGCCCCTACTAAAGTTAGTCCAGAATCGCTATCAGAATTATGTTCTTTAATATTCGCAATGATCCTTTTCCGCTAACAACTTGATAATGTCATCAATTTTATTTTTAATCCATCACTTCACCGTTTAATCGTTCACACAATCATCAATGCTTTGAAGTGTGCAAAATATTAGGAGCCAACACGTTGCTTTACAATATTTTTTTATTGTCCTGTCCCTAATCACTTTCACCTGAGCACAACAATTATTTGCCGCTAACTTTCACTTCTTTCTCGTCATCATGCCATTTGAACCACTAACAGGATGTATTTTATACTTAATCGCTTGTTATCATCGCACATTGTGTAATTTACTACCGGATAGGCTTAGTCAGGCTATGCGTGCTTAACGTTCCATAGCAGGACGATCATAAAATTTTTTTTATCGTAATCACGGACAGTAATGCCGACCGCTTTTCTATCTCGGTGTGGGATTACCTTAAATTTACTCGAACTCGAGACGTTAAAAGGGTGGTGGTCTTTTGCGGTTGATAGAACCATTACTTGTACTTAAAGGGTTATTCAACTCTTTTAAGAAAGGAAGAGCAGCTACATTAAACGTGGCGAGATTTTTAATGAAATTTATGCTAATTTTATAGTTCACAGCAGTCGTTGTTGGATAACGCTAAATTGCGCTAAGTATGATAATAATCTTGAAATATCCATTAGTGTAGGAGTTAAGCACTTATAACGACGCTACCAGGTGCCGGCAAACATTCACTAATTAATTTGTTAGCTTAAACACATCACTGTTAAGAACTTTACGCTACACCGTCGAAAATCTTTTGATTTCACAACATTTCAATTTATTTTAAAATTAGTATCATATTTTACCGATACATCTGTTCGATAAAAATTGCATTGTCTTAACACTATTTTTAATAGAGCGTCTATTCCTGGCAAAAGCCGTTTTTCAACTACTCCGAATTCATTGAATTTCCCTGATAAAAACTACTGGGAGGTTGTGCGTTTGGATCTGACAGACTGGACACTTCGTCTTTCCAACGTAAGAAAACACATTTTCAAAGAGTATGCTGGAAAGCAAAAGCTTTTTCCATGTGCAAATAAGCATCGATTACAGTCTCACAAAAAATTTCGTAGACTAAGCTGATATAGTAAATAGGAAAGAAAAAAGTAAACACAAACATTTTTTAGGGAGAATCTTTTATTTAACAAACTGAACTAAAAAGAAAAATATATTTAAACGAAACTTGTCATACTATCTACGTTCGAAAAGCTCCTTCCTCGGTAATTCGTCATACAAGCGTACGAAGTAGGTCGCTCAGAAGCAAATTTCTAGTCAAATGCAACTACGAGTAAGTTGTTGATAACGACGTCAATTAGAATTTTTGAGCAAATCACAGAAATAATTAGGGACGTTGTTATAAAATAGCAAAAATTTTAATTTTACTATAATTCTTTTTAAGTTTACTATTTCTCGGATAGTTTCAGTTTAATAATATTTAATTAATTTCTAGTCACATATTACATTTTTATAAAGGGTTTTCCAATAAGAGGTGTTATTTTGAATAGCCCGCTATTTCGGTAGATGTCACTTTTGAAGCTATCATTTTTTGACATTTGACAACTACATTATTAAGAAAAATGGAACGATACACACTTCAGCAACGCATTGAAATTATTAAAATTCACTATAAAAATGGTGAAAATTTGGCAGAGACGGTTCGTAAAACTCGAACATTTTTGGGTCGTCGTGAAGCACCTTGTCGGACCACAATACAGAAATTGGTAGAAAAATTCGAGCTGTTGGGACAACTTAGTGATGTGAAGAATAAACCTCGTGCACGTAACTCAAGAACAGCCGAGAATATTGCTGCTGTAGCCGAAAGTGTTGAAGAAAACCCAAGTTTGTCCATTCCTCGTCCTTTTTTGGAATAAGGCATTCCACAAACGTCATTACACCGTATTTTGCATAAAGTTCAGTTAACACAAGAACTCAAGCCGGTCGATCATCAACAACGTCGTGTCTTTGCTGATTGGGTCCTTGAAATGTATGAAAATGATCCGGCATTCCATCGAAAAATCATCTTGAGTGATGAGGCCCATTTCCACCTCGGTGGCTTCGTCAACAAGCAAAATTGTCACATCTGGGGCTCAGAAAACCCTAGAATTATTGTTGAAAAGCCTCTCTATCCTCAAAAAGTGACTGTTTGGTGCGGTTTATGGTCCGGCAGAGTCATTTGACCTTACTTTTTCGAAAATGAGGCTGGAGCAACAGTTACGGTGAATGGATTGCGCTACCGAGAGATGATTAATGATTTTTATGACCGGAATAGAATGGTATTGATCTGGACAACGTATACTTTCAACAAGACGGCGCTACGTGCAACACAAGCAACGAAACCATTGATCTTCTACGGGAAAAGTTTCCGGACCATCTTATCTCTCGAAGAGGTGATCACAATTGGCCACCAAGATCTTGTGATTTAACACCTTGCAACTTCTTCCTTTGGGGCATATGAAAGAGAAAGTCTACATCAACAGCCCAGTGTCAATTCAAGGCCTCATAGATGGAATTCGTGAGGCTATCGAGGACATAGGGCAGCCACTTTGCGATTTGGTTATGGAAAATTTCATGAAAAGGATATGGTCCTATAAGCGTGGTCATGGTGGTTATTTTCGCTATCATTGGCATACCTTCCTCTTTATAATGAAATAAAGATCCGATCATTTATATTAAAACAAGTTGGGTAAACAGACCTACGCTCATGTCAGTTTTGTATTCAATTTTCAAAATGCAGTCACCAGATTGAATAAAGTCAAGAAGCATGTCAATGACGATTTTATTGGAGAAACTATGAAATTCGAAGATCATACTATTATTTACAAAGTTGAAAGAATTTAGACTTCTGAGGTTTTTGTTATTGTTATACTCATAAATATCTCCCTTGATAATTATTTCAGATGTCCATTCGCGAGAGAGGAAACACATTTTTCATGGATTTCTCCCCTGTGCCCCCACTGAAGCAAAAACTGACAGTTTAAGAACTGTTTGTTTGTTTTACGATTACTGATACCACTAGCTGAACTGATTCTCAAAGTTATTCATGGCACCTATCATTCCTGAAATTTTCATGCAAATCCTAGCAAAACTGTAGTGTCTGAGTCGGTAAAAAGCGCATGTTGTTCCATAGCATATGTTGCCATAGTAATACATGCAGCGCATATTGTTCCATAGTAATACAGGAAAATTCAAACCGCTATAACTTCGCTAAATATGATGCGATCTTTATGAAACTTGCAGGGTTAATCAATCTTATAAATAGACATCTGTGTACTGAACTTCATTGAATTTAAGGGTACCGTTAAGATTTTATTCAAGAAAGCATAAAATCGATAAATCATACTATTACTAACAAAGTTGAGTGAATTGCGACTTCTCACGTATTTGTTGTTGTTGTACTCATCAAGGCCTACATTCTTGATTTTTTTCAGATTTTTCGGATGGAAGGTGTCCAATCGCGAGGGGGGGACACCAATTTTTCGTGTATTTCCCCTCCCTGTGCGCCCTCGAAGCAAACTTTGCCAAACTAAGACCTGTTTTGAAAGGTTCTCATCAAGACTTTTCATCTGATACCCATATCGGCTACCTTCAATGAAATTTTTTTTTCGGGGGGTCACTCCCCTACATGGGGAGACCCCCCTTAAATACCTTATAAAATTTTTTAGTAGTTGAACTTTGAAGAGATCGCCACTTTACACTCACATACAAAATTTGATGCTTCTAGCTTAAGTAGTTTCCGAGAAAAACTGCTGTGACACACGGACGGACGGACGGACGGACAGACAGACAGACGGACAGACAGGACGCGATTTTAGAAGGGTTTTGTAAAATTATTTTACAAAACCCTGAAAAATGGCATTTTTCTGTACATTGCATCTAATAATGATTTATGTTGTGTTTTTTTCTTCATTTTTCTTATCAAATATATAAATGTTATATAACTTGATCAATTTGTTCTTTGAATTTCTAATAAACAAAGTTAAATGTATCTTTTCAGCGATCTTGATGATATTATGACCTAATAAACGCCAAGGAGTGTTTGAATATTCTTGAAAAAGACAGGTAAAGAATTGTCCATAAAAAGTTTCATCTTCAATCATTCGTCAATTGAACTAGCACATATAATCCCATAGGTGCAATTTTTTTTAGCTATAAGTCGACCATAAGCACCTTCACAAGTCCGGCTGAATACGTATCAACAATGTAATGAATTTAATATTTTCGTCAAAATCCGTGTAAGGCACGGGTCCGGATTGTCTGGCACAAGTGTCAGCAAGCTATAAACAACTCCAAGCTCCGCTGACTAGCTTCGCTGAACGACCGTGTACGCGTGCTTGTTGACTAGCATTTGCAGGATCATATGAAGCAAGTTCTAGTCGAGCCACAAAGCTACACTATAAAATATTTACCACGCGTACTCTACTATACGAGACGTACCGATCAATTTTTATTGTCTTTAGAAATGTTCTATTATGTGTCAATTAAGCAACTCTACAGTAATTCAATATTTTTTGTCTCATTCAAGTTAACGGACACGGGGGCCTGAGACATGTAGTGAAAGCAGGTATTTAGAATGTCCGTGAAGGACTGCAACGATGGTCTGCTGCTCGGCGAAAGAGGATGGTAGGATCCGCCGAGACTGACCTTGTCTGGGGACGCGTGAATGCGCTGGCATTCATGTTATAAAATTATATGATCGAATCACATAACCCTATACCATAAAAGGGCCGGCGAGCGGAAGGCCACTCTACCCAGCAAGAGGCCAGTGGAGCGCGCCTGATGGCTAGTCCATTTCAAAGTAAAAGCCTGC